>CAEFZY010076334.1:0-41047 GCA_903066815.1 Brachyrhaphis roseni
GTTAAGATGTTTTTGATTGAAATAGCTTTTGATTTTAGTACATGTGACCACTTAATGCTGCACATTCAAAGAATGACTGTTTGCTGTTCTTTATAATCCATAAAATGTTTAGAAAATCTGCTGTGCATACTAATTTGGAACAGTGCATTTTGTTCTCATGGGGAGCTTTGTTCAGTAACATTTTATTTATACTGTAATAGTTCATGATTTGAAAATTATACTGACCGTCATTTGCATTGACCATTTAAAAAAATCTGACAAAATATCACTTGCAAAATAATTTGGAACACGGTGTAATACTGATGAAAAATAAAAAAAAATTCAATTGAATTTTGAAGCTATTTGAACAGAACAACATTTAAAAAAAACTATATCAATCACCAGTGATGTTTTCCACAGACCCACTCAACCGAATTAGAAGATCTAGTAGAAAGGCAATAACTAAAAACAAAGGGATCATGTCCTTCTCTCATCAACTGAAACACAAACATGTTGTTGCCTTATATACAGTTGGGTTCAACTAATTTTACTGATAAATTAAAACAATCTATGCATGTCAACTAATTTTACCGATAAATTAAAACAATCTATGCATGTCACTGATATCCTGTAGCTGGTGCAGAACAATCTTTAAAAGTTTTGAGATTGAGTGTAATATGCAAGAATAAAATTAAAAAGGAAAACAGTGATACACATCAGGTGAGAAAGCCTGCAAGAAGGGTGGAAAAAAATAACTACTGGACTTATTTTCTTTAAAAGAAGAGTGACAATAAAATCAAGTTAAATAAAGTGTATGAAAAAATGAGCAAAGGGGAATAGAAAAGAACAAATACAAACAGATGGACAGAGACACAGGTCCACTGAGGAATCTAGTGCGTGGTTTGCTACTAGATTTATAGGTGACTCTCTCTGACGTTTGGTGGTAAACCGTCCAGCCTGTAAAGATGAATAAAGGAGGGAAGAAGAAGAGAAGAAACAAGAGAAACACTTTGAAAAAGTGAACAAAGATTGGTATGAGAAACCCCCACATGAAAAGCATCAGAAAAGGACACTGAGTGGGTTGTTGGAACCAACTACAGCATTCAAAGATGCAAATAATCAAAGACAATAGAAAAGAAAGAATAACCACTTGTTTAAACAAATATAACTAATAATATTGAGCTTAAAAATGGATGCATGGATAAACTGTTAAAAGTAAAAGTCGATTTGGATGTTTGATTGTTATAACTAAGTGTAAGGGGCTGTGTTCTGATTCATTCATAGAAAAGGGTTCAAATAAGTGAGATCTTTTTTTTTAAAAGTGCATCATGAGACATGAGGAAGAAAGAATAAAAAAAACATTATTGTCCATCTAATGTTTTATTCTACATACTATCACTTAAGTCTAAACAAGAAAATTAGAAAACATATAACCAATGCAGACAAATCAGTTTTAGAGGAAGATGTGTGGTTAACCTGAAGTTCTCATCAGGATAACCTCATCATGCTCACAATACACTTGCAGTGCCTAAAGTAATTTATTGTAAAGGTTCTGTAACACAGCTGATCTGAATGCAACAAAAATTATCTTTGAGATATGCTGGTCTCATTACCTATCAGAAACAAACTTCTTGTTGGACTGAAAATAATCTCGTAACAATGCATTTAACATTCTCACTTCTGAAGACTATTTCAGATGTAAATCTGACAAAAATACAAATTATTTTGGGTTTATCTGTTGCCCTTAAGGGAAAGGAAGACAAGGAGGAGTAAAACCATGCTTCAAATTTTAATATATCAAGCCAGGATCTAGAACCTACGTGTGATAAGTTAGGATGATAGGGAAAAGACTGAAATTTTGGATTTTGCAAGTAAGATTTATTCTGACTGCACTCGCAAATATATATACACAAAACATAATGGTAAATTAAAATTACTGTGCAAAATTGCACACACTTTCCTCTGTACAGAAAATCTCCTCACCAGCATTATGACTGGTGTCATAATGCTAAGAAACCAATCTAAACACTGATGGTGATGCACCCTCACATTAAAGCTAAAACTGATGTTGAAGGTACAGGAACTTCCCAATTATACAGGGAGTTTAGCAGATGTTTTGGAAATATTCTATCCCAGATGTGATATCTAAGTTCAAATTATATAACCTAAGCTCTAGGATTGCAACAGGGTCATGTCAGTCATCAAGCTAAAAAAAAATGTCTGTCACAATCCAGCAATGATTGAATGTTTTTGGAGACCATAAGGCAGATTTAACCCATGTGATCGGGATCTTAAATTAACTAACTAAAAAGATAGAAGAAATACTATCTTTCTCATTGGTCATTAGTCCGTTACAACAACAGGAGATGATGGTGAGCATGGTAGAATAGACAAAACAGCCAATGCTCTCCAAAACAGCAAATAACAGAAACTATTTGCTGTTGTATGTTTCACTGTGAAATGGCAAATCAGAAGGTGGGTGATGCAGCTGAGTGACTGTAAGCACACAACTCATGAACTCACAAGAGGAAACCAAACCATCGTCACCTGTTATGTACAGAAGAAGGAGCTAAACTTAGATCAAGAATATTTGGATAGCTGCTCAATAGTTGCATATAAAGTTGCCAGTTAAGGTTCCAGCATATTTTTGCTACAGTCATGTAATATGGAAACATCCTACACCAATGAGCTTTTTCAAGGATTAATCATTGATGCTGTTAATACATGTTGGATAATACGTTGTTAAAGTCTGTGACATGTGACTTGCATAGTTAAAGTGTAATAAAATCTGTACCACACCAACACTTTGCCTTGTTCAATGTGGCTTGTCGTAAGCCTCTTTCTGGCACTATAAGGAGTAAATGCTTCATAGCACACTTTTTTCTCTTGTACTGAATTATTATAAATCTGTGGAGGACATAGTGAATTATTTACAGATATAGTGGTAATTTCTTTGTTCAGTTTGTCTAAAGGCAATCTGATTAACCTTTTTAGGTGTTTATATTTCCAATTGATTTTAGTTTTATTTGCATGTCTTGTTTTGTTTGCCTGAACAAAGACTATCATGAAGAGTACCTTGACCAGGATCAGCTTGGTTGGCCATCCCGTCCCTGTGTCTTCCAGCGTAGATGTTGTCTGAGGAGAAAGAGCCTTTCATAGAACAGGGTTGCTGTGTGTGAACCTGCTCCTGGACTCTGCTGGGCTGGCTGTTGGAGGAGGAGCTGCAGCTGGAGTGGGCAGAGCCATCTGACAAAAGTGAACTTTTAGCTGGAGAGCTGGACGAACTGGTAGCACTCTCTCCTTAAAAAATAAAACGAAATAAAAATAAAACGGATGAGTCAGACTGAATCACTGCTTCACACACTCCTACTTTTTTCCCTTTATAAAGTCAAAACCACTTCAACCGTTGTTTTTTTTTTAATACAAAACGTGTTCTACTAGACTACAGTTGACAAACTCCAGTCCTCCAGGGCCACTGCCCTGCAACTTTTAGATGTCCCTTTGCTGCACCACACCTGAACAGAATAATTAGGTCATTAGCAAGGCGCTGGAGAACTTATCTACACAAGAAGGAGGTAATTAAGCCATTTCATTCCAGTGTTTTGTACCTGTGGCACATCTAAAAACTGCAGAACAGCGGCCCTTGAGGACTGTGCTAGACTAAAAACATCCAAACTGTTTATCATCCTACCATCTCTACCCACACACCTTTCTTCTCCACACTGGTGCTGTTGGGATTATTTCTGAGTTGTTGCACCATCGGATTGAGCAGTTTCCCAGCTTTCAGTTTGTGTTTGCTGGTTTTGCGCCTTCGACCCGTTGGAGGAACAGCATGGAGCAGGCTAACCTTGGGGGGTACAGACTTTCCAAGGTCTTTGTACAGACGTTCAATCTCACTCCTCTGGAATGCCTGCAGCTCAGAGATCTCCTTCATGTGTCTATTGTGAAAACACAAAGAAATAAGATACAAATGCTCCCAAAATAATAAAAAATATCATTAAAGAAAATATTAGAAAACGTATTTCAATAAATTTGACCATTATTGAAAAAATAATTTCTTTAAATAATTTTGTTCTGAAAAGTTAGAAAATTAAGGTTAAGGTGTATAACCACTAAAACAAACAAACAAAAAATTGTTTTTTGGGGAACAAGTACACAAGACCACTTTAAAAAGTTTATGTCCTTAAATTATCCGATAGCTCTTTAGGTACCATCACTAGTCGCGATTCAAGCCTTAAGAAATTCTCCCAAACTCTATTAATGGGCTTTGTTTCACAATCCTCTCAAGACTGGATTATCTCTGCTGCTTCTCATCCTTTTCGATCACAGATTTTCCTTCCACACAAACTGAATTAATATGCTATGATACAGTGCTGTAAAAGCCAGTTTCTCAAACAATGACCTCTGTCAGCACTTTTCTCCATGATAGTGTGGGCCTGACTATAACATTTTTGAATTAAAATCTTTGTTTACTTGTAAATATTTAAATTTATTGAAATGTGCATGTTGTAGATGCATAAAAGTGGCTATTTTATTTGTTATAATACAGAATATTTGCATTTGGAAGGTGAAAGCAACAGCAGGTTACTAACTATATCGAATGTAAGTTATTGGAGCTTATTGATTTTTATGGTTTCACTATTGGCTTAATTTGTCCAAATATACAGAATTATTAGAATGATCAATAAAGAGATTAAAAAGATATGTTACTCCTGATCTGGACAAGGATTTTCTGCTGCAATGCCACTTTCACCACATACGTTTTCTTTAAGATGGTCCAAATTGAACATTAATCATCCTGATTTTTACAAAACATTATTTAAAAACAGTACAGGACTGAAAGAGGTCTCGGGACCTCTTGTGACCTTAACAAGAGGTAATACTACCTCTTGTAAAGTAAATAATGATCACAAAAAAATGATTGTCTGGAATAATACTTTCTACAAGCCTTTTAATCTTCACTACTACTCTTTCCCAAACCTAAAAAAAAAAAAACCATTGTAATTGTTCCATGAAAACTTTGCGTTTTCATAGAAATTCAATCAAAGAATAGAAGAAACCAAACTCAATTTAAGAAAACTTAGAATCATCTTTTAAAATGGTTTGTTAAACTAAATAAACCTGAAGTTTAATCTAAAATCAAATTTTCTGCATTTAATCTAGTAGACATTAAACTAAATCATAGAAAAACTATTGTTATCTAAAGGATATGGTAGGATTTAGTTGAATAAGTCCATCTGTTTACAATCATTTTCAGATTAAATCAGTTCCATGCAGCCATGATGTTATCTCTACACGCAAGCATGGCTCTCCTGATGTCAGATAGCCCCAACAGGAGAGGATTTGTTTTATCATGGTAAAAAAAAAAGAAAAAAAAGAGGAAAACATCAGTCTGTTTTCTTGAGAAAGCAAACTTATTGTGGGTCAGCTAAAGATAATACATTTAATTGTTTAGCAGAAGAAAAACACTCAGAGTGTGGAGGAGATTAAAAGAGGTGTCTATCTGTGGTTGAGTGTGATGCTTTACTTTTCTCTAAGTTTCTGAAGCTCCTTCTTCATATCTGCATCCTCAAACTCTGAGTCATTGTCACTGCTGATGTTGGGGGGGAAATGTCCAACAGAAGGTGAAGGAGTGTGGCCATTTATTGCAACAGTCTGGCAGCTTGGTGATTCAGAGCTCTGCTCACTTTTGCTTCGTCCGGAGCGCCGCAAGAAGGCGACCGCCCTCTTGACGAGGTCGCTTCCGCTGTGCTCAGTCAGATTGTGAGCTGACGGAGCAGCTGGAGCTGGAGGAACCACTATGCTGCTGCTGTCTTCATCAGCTGAGTCGGAGTAAAGCTGAGACGAGGACCGACAGTGGCGATGGGATGGTGTGTCAACAGTTTGGGCTCGTGGGATGTTACGTGGGGTGGCATCAGGACTTGAGGTGGGAGTGGTGTGAGCAAACTCAGGAGGGGCAGAATAACGGCTTCCGGTTTGGGGTTTGGAAGATCTTTTGCCGTCATTATCAGGTGCAGGTGTGGCAGAGGTCCGGCAAGCCACTTCATAGCTGCTTTCTTTTCTTTCAGTGCTCTGAGTCTGGCTGCAAGACCCTTCAGAACCACTGGAGGGTACTGCAGAGCTGCAGCTCGCTTTTCTTTTATCTGAACAGCAAATGGCATCAGGTGGTGTGGGGATGATCTAAAAGGTCATGAAATCCAAGTTGTCAGTGTGACAAAATCAAAGTTTAGTATCCCTATTAATTAGTATTATTTTAAAGCCATAACAGAGATAAAATTTTAATAACACTGCAATCTAAATTAGTAGATTCTTACTTGAAAACGACTTTTGGATTTATATGAACTGGAGCTCGCAGACACATCGGTTTTTGTGTCTTTTGTTCGGCTGGCAGCTAAAGGAGGGATAACTTAGAGTAAATAAGAAATCATTCAAACTATTATGTGACGATACATTACGCAATCAAATCTACCAACCTGCTGCTGAGTCGCTTGACGCACCCACACAATCTGTCCGCTCAGGAATCTGTGGCTAACCGAGAAGGAAAGAAAAAGTTGTGGGAGTGTGACAGGTTGAATTAATTTAAGTAGCAGCACATTTAAAACATTACAAACACTTGATCAGAGAGAAATGGTTTGGCAATGTAGCTATTTAAATGAGTCACAAGCTGATAAATTGAAAACATCCAAAATGTATTGTGACTCTAAAAATATTGTTATGCTCCCTTTTATTAAAAAAAGAAAGCTTTTGAACTTTTTACAGAAGAAAACAGGCATATATTGCACCTGATAATGTCATCGCAGCATTTACCAATATTATCACCATCGCATGATTTTCTAATATCATGCAGCCCTACTCCAAAGCCAGAGTGAGGTAATCATAATTTATGCGTGAAAGGGACAATTGTTTCTGCATACAGTTTTCCTATATATAAACTGCATTCCAAGATCACAGTGTATGTCAGTGAATGTTGACCTTTATGTAAATCATAAAGAGGAGTAATGTACTTTACCATTGGTTCCATCTTCTTCTTTGTGACGGCCTCTGTGCTGTGCCCATCTGAGACCGGAGGGGAGCTCAGTCTGTCTGAGCTGGAGGACTGAGGCTCAGAAGCCATGCTGGAGGGCTGTGAGGAGGGGTGCTCCTGGTACAGCAGGTTCCTGAGCTTCTCATCCAAAGTCTTGATGGTTCGATCAACAAACTCCCCCCTAGGAGGGCCCTCCCCGTCCGACTCACCTTGCCCGCCACACTGCTGCTGACTTGAAGTCGGGTTCTGATGTGCAGGGCTTTGTGGCTGAGAGGTCACGGTCCCAGGCTGGATGGGCGTGGCGTAAGGCTGCTGTAGGACAACAGGCTGATGGCTGGCCAGCTGAGGAGCTTGTTCTTCAGTCGGGCTGGCCGTTTGATTCACTTGATTATTCAGCGACGAGATCAGAACACCAGCAGCTCTCGCTTCTTTATCAGTAATATTAGCATCCACAGAGACGGGTGGCACAATAGCACAACATGGCATATCTGCTACCATAGACACAGCAGAGAGAGACGATTCCTCCACAGGAAATGAGCTGTCATGGTTAATGCTCCCAGTTGTGCCGGTACGTTTGGTAACACTAGGCTGGCTCTGCTGGACCTCGGATTCACCGATAATTTGGTCTGGAGGTTGCACCAAGGTGGGGGCAGAGGAGGAGGTGGGGCTTTGGGAAGGTAAAGATGTGACTGGAGTCGTCAAAGTAGTTGTGGCGCTGCTGGACCCGACTGACAGGGAGCCAGACGTTTCATACTCTAGAGAAAGAAAAGGAGCAGAGCTCATCAGAAAGGGAGCAGATTGTAAATTTAACAGCCAAACTACAAAGAAGACGATCTATGTGCTGTAGGTGCCAAAGTGTTACATCATCACTCAATTCCCCTCCATCAGCCTCTGTGTGCCGGCATAAAAGCCTGCACTTTGTTTCTGGCTAGAACCACTGCAGACCAAGTCTTATATAACTGACCTCAATGGAGGAGAGGGGGTAACAAAAAGTCGCACTAAAACTGCATACACAGTGTTTTAAATCAAGAAGAGCAAAAAATGTGCAACATATTTAGATAATCCTGCAAAAAGATAAGAAACTAATGTAGGTAAATTGTGAAGAAGACAGGAGAGAAAATAAAAAAATGCAGGACATACCCTGTGCTGTAAAGATGTGTGTTGATGTGTTGTCTTTATCCTGCATGAGTGTTTCATCCACAGGGCAAATAATGAACCAGCGTTTTCCAGTGTGCAGGACTGTCACAGGGAAAGATGAGAAAACTCATAAATCTTCTAAAATATGCTCAGTGAGAAATTTAAGATGCAGGCTGATCTATAAACCAATACAAGTACTAAATTCTTAACTGTATAAGTGTATGTGCTGCATGTTAAAAGTATTACCATTTTGTTGATACACCAGCTGTGGAGTGGTGGGTTCTGAAGCCTTTACAGATAAAAAAAAGAGGGAACACAGTGTAACTGGATGGAAAACAACTTAAAAGACATCTGTAAAACTTTTATTTTAATAGAGCAATAAGCTCAAAAAAATACATTTAATTGGATTAGGATTTTAACAACTAGAATTTCTGGCTTCTGTGGGCAGCGTTGGAAGTTCAGGCCTAATGACAAGGCAGCAAAAAAATGGTTAAAAATGGATCACATTAGGGTCAAATCATTCTAAGACCTCAGTCCTGATGGAAATCTGTGGCGGGAGCCAAAGTGTTGAGCGTCGGGCTGGAAACGTAGAAGCTTTATGGAGTTTATATAAAGAGTAATGTGCTAAAATTTCTCCTGAGATGTTTCTCCTGGTGACCAACCACATAAAATGGATCTTCTCATTTTACTGCTCATCAACCAGTTCTTCATAGAGTTCGGAGACATATTTTGCGCAGGAATCACAGTCTCATAACTCAATTTTATTGATTTTTCTGTTTTTTAGTTTTCGTTACCATAAAAACCAGAATGCTAATTTATTTGTGAGTGAGCAGCTTTACAAAACCAAAACCAGATGATTAAGTAATAAATTCCCCTGGCTCAACAGTTTCTTTCTCACCTCTGATCCCAGTGCACAACATCCTTCATTCTGTCTGATGTTACACCCCTGGTCGGAGTTCCTCTCACCCTCCGTGTCCTCACTCAGCATGTCTTCAGCTTTGTCTACAATGTCTTTCAGTTGTTCAATAAAGATCTCTTTTTCAAGGGGCAGAATGAAATCATTGTCCACCTGAAGAGAATGAATAAGAAAAAAACTTATACAGATGTGACCTAAAAAAAAAAATCAGAGTGGTTCTGATTCTGATGAAGTTTATAAAAATAAATAAGACCTAAGAAAAAACAGCAAAGAAACCCTCCGGAATATCGCTCTTCTTGTGTGCTGCCAAAGTAAAATAAATCCCTAAGTTATTACTACACAAAATGAAATCTTACTTCTAAGTACCAATAAATTGCTCAAAAGGCTTTTTATTTTTGCTTTCAGGAGTCTTCAATCTTTTTTGGAAAAAATAACCATGTTACTGATGTATTCATCTAATCAAATTTTCATTTATTGCTTTATATGGCCAATATAAATGTGTAAGCAAAGCTTTGGAGAAGAGAGAAAAAGCAAGACACACCCAATAAATATATATTTTTTTGCTGAAACCAGCTAAGAGTTTCCAGGACGATGGGAGTCTAAGGCAAAGCATGCTTCAAAAACCTTTGCAACAACTCAAGGGGCCGGACTCTGCCGCTCACGTACCATATACGTAGCAATCTCTTCCGGAGCATCTCCATCCAGGTCAAACTTGAATGTTACCATTTTGTGATTATGAGTTTCTAGTTGGCATTCAACCATCTTATCTCCAGTGTTACACACCTGCAAGAAGGCAAAACATAATTTCAACTTCTTTAACAACTACAAGACCTCTGCTCTTTTATAAAGTATTTAGGTCACTCACGTTGAGCATGCTCAGCTTTGGTTTGCCACACTTTTCCTGTCGAGAACGCGTGCGTGATGACTTGCGGTGTCTACGCTGTTTTCCTTCACCTTTGCCTCCATGTGTCCCTTCATTTCCATCGCTCATTTCTCTTCCCGATGTCACATCAGAGTTGATGCTGATAAGAGATTTAAAAAAAAAAAGGACAAAAATTCTCTAGAGGTAAAATTCTCTGAATATCTAAACAGGAAACATAATTATCACTGGAGCCATGTCTTCAAGATTTGGTCAAAATAAAAAGTATTTAGCAAAATTATTTACACCTTTAGAACATTTTGTCAAGTTACAATCAGAAATGTTGATGAATTTTATTGGAACTGTAAGTGATATAACAATAAAATAGTGTTTAATGGTTTTCAAATGTTTTATTTATTTATTTATTTTACAAAAATACAGCTCTAAAATTGTGGCATGCATTTGTGTTTAGTCCCTTTCACTCTGATACCCCTAAATAGAGACCAGTGCATCAAGCTCCTTTCAAAAGCCACCTTATTAGTAAATGCAGTCACCATGTGTATAATTCCTTCTTAGTTTAAAAAAAGCTGTTCTGTGAATGTCTGAGAGCAGACAGGTCGGGGAATAAGGTTTTACAGCAGGGTTAGGTTGTATGCAAAGCTTTAAACATCTTACAAAGCAATGTTTAATCTATTATTTGAAAATGGAAAGAATATGGCCAGACTAAAAAAACCTATCAAGACATGGAGGTCCACCTTAACCTTTCAAAAAGGTTGAAACTGAAACTTTTTAAATTAAACAGTTTTTCTTTTAGAGTAAAAGCAGTGACTTGTTGCACCTTTATCTGACCTAGATTCCTGGGATGTTTTGTTTGTAAATACAAAGAGTTTAATGTCTCTGTATAATTAACTCTTCTTACTATGTTTTACTGAGGTTGATTACAATTTGTAAGCCTTTGACCCATCATCGCGAATAACAAAGGGTCGGACTGCCTTTCCTGGCCACCCCAAAGCTCATCCATGACAATTCCTGGTCTTCAATCTACTTGTTCTTATGATTTGATAGATTATTGCTTTGGGTTTGGTATGTCTGCACTAAAATTGATAAAATGCTACTCTGTATTCAATTTCTTTTACAAAATGCAGCAGACTGATGGAAAAGTTACACTTTGAATTAAAAATACCATTATTTGAAGTCATTTCCAATTAATGTACTTGCTTGTATTTATCCGTTACCATTTCTTGTTTATGTCACCATCATTATTGCTATTTTGGTTTTAATTGCAAACCTTTGCCAATTGTAATTTTATGTTGCGTTAACTTTTGCCATGTCTCCATAAAAAAAGCTTTTAATCTTTGTGGAATTATGAGATTGAATAAAAATTAAAGTAAAAAGAAATAAGAACAAAAGTAGGATAAAAAAAAAACGTCAATTTTTTTTTTTTTTTTATCTCTGCAGATTTAATAAGTGAAAATTGATAAAGTTGTGACAAACTTTAACTGACCAAGTTGGATGGTAATAAGCTTTTACCTGTCACAGCTCTGTCCTCCAGTGTGTTTCTCCGACGCTTGCTCCTGCACAGAAATAAAACACCCGGGAGATGACAATGCAGATAAAAGTCTCCATTCCTGATTTAACACGAACAGCAAAGTTAGTTCAGTACTGTTATGTTTAAAACTCTTTGGAAAGCACAATTAACAAGGAACAATAATTATAGAACACTACTAAATGTCATGCGGCCATACCTCCATGTAAATCTCTGATGACCCTTGACCTGCCGCTCCTGTGACGGTGCCTGGGATTTTCTGCTGGGAAGCAGGTCCAGTGGAGGGCCTGGAGGATGCCTTCTGTGAGTCACAAGACTGCGGCACAGGAATTTGGCCCTGTCCCCGACTCTGAGGCTGGCTCTGTGGGGGTATCTGGCAGGACTTTGTGCTGTCCAGCTGGCTGGCCGCAGTGGCTGCGCCCAGATCCACCTCATTCTGCACAGGTGAGGAGAAGACTGCAGGCTGCATGAGCTGAGTTTGCTGAACCTGCTGTGTACTGGGGCCGTCCTGCGTCTGCTGCGGAACCTGTGAATTTCATTTAATAATGCTTTTGTTGTTATACTTTTTCTTGATTATTAATAACATTTTGGATTTTTACGTTTGCATAACCTAATCTAATGGGAACATAAAACTATTTTATTCTGTAGAATCAGTCTCAGGATTTCTGCAGCTTTCACCAAATCAAATGTAAGACCACTATGAATTAAATTTAAGACCTGTATCAAAAATTTGCATATTTAGTGATGTTCTCTACACCTAACTAACCAGTCAATTTTAGCAACTAGTTAGCAGTAAATGCGACCACCTCAAGTCACAGAACACAATGAAGATGACTCAGAGTTTGAAACTTTTGTCTGACAGAAAAGTCCGGAAATAAAACCAATTAAAAACCATAGATAAAATACAACATTAAATAGCTCTACTTATAGTAAAAATTACATTTTTAAAATGAATGTAATAGATTTTAGGCCTTACTTTTAGGTACACAAATGTAAGACTTTTTAAGGATGCACAGACACCCTGATTCGAAAAATAAAAGATATATGAGCACAATAAAAAAAAAATAACCTTAAGCACACAATAACTTAGAGTCAGTGCACACCCTTTCAGTAAAAATCCAATAATTTGCTTCTCTGCACCTGTCACAATTACCTGTATCAGAGGCTGAGAGCTGCCATTTGCAGGGAGGTGTGTGTTTGTGTGCATGGGATGGCTAGTTAGTGTTGATATAAATGAAGCCTGCATCTGAGAAGCCTCAGATCTAGCAGCTGCAGGTTGGTGCTGCGGTGAGGTAGGTTGCACCATACCCAGCACAGATGAGGGGGATGGTACAGTAAGAGACATTGGGCTGGGAGAAACTAATGTGTTTTCAATGTGAAGAGGGGACAGGGGAGAAATAGAGGGGGTTGCAGGGACAGTATAGCCAGGAGAGAGGAAGATGTGAGTAAGGGAAGAGGAAGATGAAGGGTGAGGAGAAGTGCAGGGGGGAAGGTAGGCAGATTCAGAGTCAGTCACAGCTGTCACCACCTGGACTGTGGGGTATTGTGAAGGAAACTAAAGAAAACAGGAAGAAAGAAGACAATTACAGGATCTAGAAAGTTCAAATGAAGAGGAGTGAATCAGGGTAATTTTAACTATTGCTACTGATGCTCAACCATAAATTAAAACCAGTAAAACTATATAGACATTAAGATAAATAAATAAAATAAAATATCCAGGCAGCCTGGGATTACCAGTGATGTTTGTGATGATGGGAGCAAGGCTGAAATCTGCAGAGGCTGGAGGTGTTGGTGGACAGCAGTTTGGGAAACTGATTTCTGATGAGCTGGTGTCTGACTTGATCCAATGGAAGCTGATTGGCTGAGGCTCAGTCCATGGCTTTTTTCATCTTGTCCAGACTTTGAAATGCTCTGACCAGCTGAAACATTCTAATGAACAGTAATACACAAAGATCAGAGAAACCTTAGGGAAGGCATGAAAACACTTTTGCAATAACCCAATGTGACCCCATGGTATTGGGGGTCTGATCAATTCTTCAGTATGCCCACACAGAATTTATATCACCATCAGAAGTTGCTGACGTCAAGGCCTATTATGTTTATGGCTTGAAAAACTGCATATAAACTGTGATTTTTCTTCTATTTACAATGTAATAGAAGGAGTAAGAAACCCCACACAAAAGCAGTTGAAACACAAGTCATTACATTTTATGAGGTTAAAAGCAAAAAAAACTAAGCTTGTTGATGTAGAGCAACTTGTTAGTGTTCACCAACAAACAATAAATTTAGAACAGTGTCTTAAAATGTTGCCAGACTAATAATCACCAGATGGCAATCATTACATCAGAATTTCAGAAGCAGAAGTGAGACGTGAGTTTATTGTAACCTTACATGTTGAGTTTTTCATAGTATTGGAACACGCATTGTTAGAGCATTATAGCAGCTTTGTTTAACAGATTTAACCTTATTGGAGCAGCATTTATACTGATCTGTAGAACATCTTTTTTATTGCTGTCAGAAAAATTGGATGGGAGAGGCAACATCAATAAGAATACACCTGATGAGTGAGTTAAGTGCCACACAATAGGTAAATACCTTTTCTTCATGATTCGGGTTAAAAAAAAAAAAAAAAAAGTAAAAAAGATTTACTTTAATTCCTTTTGTTAATATCTGAAATGTATAAAATATTTTCAATTAAAATTAAAAGGGAGTGTCACCATGAAAATGTATTAATTCAAACAAACTGGCCACTCACTTCCTGGTGGATGTGTGTGCTGTGGTTCTGCTGGATGGAAACGGGAAAGGTCTGAGATGATGCTGCTTGATTAACTCCTTCCCCAGTGACGCACGGTGCTAGCTGGTACTGGTTCTGCGCTGCCGGGGCCTGCTGGATGGCAGAATGCGCGTAGCCATGAGAGGATGCATCGGGCACAGCTGACGCAAAGAAAAGTTGACTGCCACCTGGAATCTGTCTAACTGGGGTTCCTTTGGGATGCGGCTCATTTTGACTCTGTTCTGGAACTGCATTTTGCAAAAGAACTGGAGCGTCCAACTGGTGAGTAGGAGACTGAAGTCGTTGAGAAGAAAGCGTGGGTGGCTGAGCCGCTGGATGGCTGATGGGATGCACAGATTCTTGGCTATGATTATAAACTTGTCCAGCGTTTAGTGTGTGTTGTATGTTTGGCTGGGTGTTTTGTTGAACAGAAATTATCTGACTGTAAAGTGCTGGTGTGGAAGATATCTGGCCAGGCTGCTGATTGGCTGAGGCCTGCTGAGATGTGCTAGCAGAGTGTGCAGATTGGTCATGGGTTGTCGCTGCCATTGCTGAGGAAACTGTGCCAAGAGAGCAGCTTTGCGTTGGCTGGTGTGCTGCAAAGATGGCTGCTGCAGTCTGATGATGGACTGCAGGGTAGCTTAATGCAGTCTGTTGCTGAGTTGAAGCAACAAGGTTCTGAGAAACCTGATGGGCTTGGAGGGTAAAAGTTGGAGAGCCCAATGCTGCTGGTTGATGTTGGTGTCCGGCAGTTTGATAGCTCTGTGCAAAATGTTGTGGCACAGCCGATGCTGCATTAGTAACTGCAACTGATGTTTGCTGCTGGATATTTAATGAGCCTACACTGGTTGGGATGGGTGTAGTGCTGCCGGGGTGAGCAGCATACAGAGCAGTAGGGTGGCTGTGTCCAGGTTGAAGGGGCTGCTGTGGAGCGGGCATGGCTGCGCTGGACGAGAGCAAGCCCTGGACAGACGGCTGGTGTTGGTTACCTGCAGAACTGGTCTAAAGACAAAAACACAATTCCAAGTTAAAGCTTAATCAGAGGTTATTTCCTACAGAAGTGCGGTGCCTTGCAAAAATATTCATGCTCATTGAACTTCATGTTTTGTCACGTTACAAAAGCAAACTTCAAAGAATTTTTTTGCAGTTTTACATGACGGATGAAGACAAAGGAGTATAAAACTGAAGAAACAGAAAAAATATTTTCCTTTTTTTTTCAAAATAAAAACTTGAAAAACGTGTCTTGCATTTGCATTCACCCTGCTTTATCCTTGAGTTGACTGAAAGATAGATTGTCCTAAACAGTTCAGTCCTGGAAGAAAACCTGTTGGAGGCTATAAAAGACTTGAGACCTGGCCAGAGGTTCACTTTTAACGCACCAATCAATGCTGCGTTAAATACGCAGCATTGATTTTGAAATGCATTTATATATTTTGGAGTGGAAAAGTCAAAGTCCAGACCTAAATCCAATTAAGAATTAGTGGCATAAGTTGAAAGTTTCTGTCTATGGATACTCTCCATTCAATGTGACTGAGGTTGAGTGATCTAACAAAGTTGGCAAAATATTCTAGAAGACTTCCAGCACTACCTCCAGTAAGAGGAGGTTCCACAAAGAACCGACTTAGGGGAGCTGAATACAAATGCACAGCAAAAATATTTCTGATTTTTATTTGAAGCAAAATGCTTTATCTTCCATTTCTCAATAACCCACAATGTTTGGACTATCAAATGAAACCTGTCAGTAACGTGATAAAATGTTTAAAATATTCAATGAGTTTAAAAAAGTTTGCAAGAACCTGCAAGTGTGAGGGAAAAGAAGACAAAAGTAAGTTAATTCAAAGACCTTTTATAATAAAAAGCAAGAGCAGACAGGTGTGAGGTAAAATGGGGGCACAAAGGAGAAATGGGATAAAATGAAAGAATGAAAATTAGATAACCATCCCTTCTCCCCGAGGTAAAACCCAGCTATCCATGGCAGGCTAAGGATAGACGGATGCTGTATTACCTTGGCAAAGTAGAAAGGAAAATGTTAAAATCTAGGGCATTTGCAAAGGGGCTTTGTAAAGGTTAATCAGAAGGGTAGTGTGTTAGAGGTTACACCATTCTCCTCCAACAGAAGCAAGCTTATGATTGCAGGTGAAGGTCTATGAAGGCAGCAAGCCTAAGAGTAGACAGGAGACCGGTCCAGCTTCATGCAGAGTGAAAGTTTTAGTTTGTACAGGCTGGGAGAAATCTGCAAAGCAGGAGTTGGCTCCATTACAGGGAAATTGATTCACTTGTCTGCTGCTGTAACCTACCACTTCCAAAGCACTGGTAGCTTGTTGCTCTCTGGAAAAATATTTCTCCTTCCAGTGCTTGAGAGATTCATGCTCTTCAAACAAGCCGTTGCTCTGTGGAGGACTAGTTGGAACACATTCTCCATCACTGCAAGAAGGCCTCCTGGCTGTTGAGGAGTGCAGTGGGAAAGTTTGGGATGGCGTGACGGCAGGAGGAACTGATTTACGACTGATTATATTAAACAGGGACTGCTGCAGAATGGAAAAATTTGAATAATCGCTTGATCCTTTTGTCTGTCCGTAGCAAGAGGAAGGTAATTTTCCAGATAAAGGATGGTGGCGAATGTCAGATAGACAGTAATGTGTTGGTGAGATGGCAGTAAAGGGACGGTGGTTCCCATTTTGGGACTTTAACAGAAGCAGAGAAAGGCAGGCTTCGCACTCTGAGCTTCTATGCAGCGCAGAAAGATGGCTTTCGTTAGACGCTAGACTAAGAAGACTACTGAGGTCGGAGTGTCGGCGTGGACTCTGCACTGGGAGAGCCAAAGTCTCACTGGCTGTTGGTGACGGCGATCTGACACCGGTGTCACTACGGCGGCGGAACTCGGTAGGTGAAGAAAGAGGGGAGAGATGAGTGGTTGGGGAGGGAAGTCTGCCCCCAGCTTCAGAGACCGGCTGAGGATGGGTTTCCCTCGGTCTGGTTTCCACCAGGTTCTCCCTTACAACGGGGATGGGACTGACTGATCTCTGGGCCTGAATGAAAGCGTGGAGCTGAGCAATTTGGCTTGCCCTTTGAATGTCAATAACAGGGGCACTTCCCCTTCGTTCTGCACTTCCCAGTCGAGCCCTGAGCTGCGGGCTCAGTGGTGTCTGCCAAACTTCACTGATTTCAGAAGAATGAGGTCGGTCTGTCAGAAAATGGCTGCAGCTCTGGCACTGATAAAGAACAACCCAAAAGCAAAACGTGTTACTCAAAAATCAACAGAACAAAACCAGAAAAAAGTGTATGAAGATGCGTATGTAAGATTATGAAGGGTCATGTTTGCAGTGTGGATTTCAATAAATAAAATGAAAGTTCCTTTATTTCAACATGTCAATTAAAAGAGTGAAACTCAAACAGATTCATTAAAATACAAGGACAAAAGTGATATTTTTTTCTGTTAATTTGGAATATTATGGCTGCCAGCTAAAAAAAACAAACAAACACAAAATTGATTTGAATAACTCAAAATTACATTTTGTAGATAAATTTTATGGTGCATAAGACCAATGAAGCACATGTAATGAAGCAATACTTTCATTCTTTCAGACATGTTAAAGAAATCATTGAATATCAGGGATGCATAACCTCTTGCTCTCACATCCCGCACAAGAAACATATTCTTGAAATTCATTGGTGTGTGTAATGAATCCATGAAACATATGGATTTCCCCTTTTTTAATTGACTGAAATAAAAATAATAATGTGATAATAATCTAATTTTGTGAGATTCATCTTTATTGAGCAAATGTTAAGAGTGGAAATATAGCATCAGTGTTCATATAAGGGGAAACATGAGCAGTCTGAAAGTTTACATGTGCTTCAATAAGTCAGAACGTATATGTTTCACTAGGGTGATGTGATACAAACCTGCTGTGTTGCCATAGTAATAGGCTCCAGTAGGGACTGGTAGAGGACACTCTGCTGGCTGCTGTGAGAGTCTGAGTACACAGTAGAGCCCATGCCACTGTCAAGTGTGCCGTCTGCTGCTGAGACACACAAAAATACACTTCTTAGAAAAAAAAGGTGAAAGATTTATGCGTTGTTTCTGGGCAGAGAGAGTGAAAACTCCTACATGTCACTGAAGTGGTACTGGTTGGCAGGTTGTGTAGCCTGCTGTGCTGATCTGCGTCTGTGTCTTCAGGTTCAACCACAAGAGGCTGTACAACATGTGGTATTGCACCCGAGACGCCCTCAGATGATGTCACATTAATCCTCTGGCCTCTGTCACCCTGATCCACCGGAGCGACTATAGCCGCCGTCCTCCCTCTTCTCCATTTTATTAGCGCCACACGGTCTCTGATCGACTTTCCCACAGTTTTAGCGTCGCTCTCATGGAAGAAGCCCGACTCCACCTGACGAAAAAAACGGGGGGAAAGAATGATTTTCAAGATATTTTTAGTGCTGAGCACGTGAGATGGGACAGGGTGCATTAAAAATGGGAGAGTGGGAGGCAGACGGAAAGAACAAGCAAAGGAAGAAAAGGAAGGAACAGAAGAGCTATTTAAAGGGGTCAGAGCTGCGGGAAATGATTCCCTTTGTTAGTGTCTGGCTCATTGCTCACATCAGAGCTGGCAGAATTTTTACATCTACAAATATAGATGAAGCTGCGTCAGGATGACGTTAGAAACAAATTTACAGTTAAAAATATCAGGGGGTCTTTATTGTGGATTTTTAAAAAAAGCACATAATTTATATTAAATTACTATGCAGCATAAAATACTTGGGATTGCTCAGAAAATTTTTAACACTCAGCCTACTATACTTATACAGTGTGCAAAACTGTAAATTGAGTTATAAACATCAGCTGTTTGCCTATTGCAGTGGCATTCACTATGCTGCTGCTTCTTGTCTACTGTGTCACATGACCTGCTTCACACCATGCTCAGATTAGGGACCCAACTAATGATTAGTTTAGTTGACAACTAATCAATTTCCCCCACATTCTCCAACAAATATTTCAATCCACCTCTGATTTTTACTAGCACAGCTTCAGTTTTTAGTATCAGTACAAGTTTTACGACACCCATTCCAGCCTGCAGAGGTGTGCAGGTCTCCACACGATCATTCATTCTCATAGTAAATTAAATTAATAACCTGTTGAGCATTTAATTGAAATGTTTATATACCACCAGAGTCAACACAAAACTGTAAATATTAAAAATCAGTCAAACTTGAACTAATTTATTTTTCAGTGATTATAGTTTGAAAATATATGATTTCATTGGTTTCGTTATGTGAACATTTTCAAAAAACAGTTTTAAGTATTATGAAGTTTGGTGAAGATTAATTCAGTCTATGTATAACCAGTCTAGTCATTTTGAAGCTGAGGAAGATGGTCCATTCAAATAGCCCTTTATTATTGGGCTAAATCAGATGCACTGTCATGTGACCTTTGGTTACCATACAGAACTGAAAAGGTATATCCTTAGCAACCATCATTCATTATGGCTTGCTTAAAATTATATAAAACATAACGGTTCAAACATTGACAAATGGTTTGTGCTTAAGCACAAACATAAGCACAAACTTGCTGAAACTTAAGGAAAAAGCACATCTAGCCACCAACCACTCTTCCTTGACGTGGTGCCCAGCCATCGTTCTATTTATCATTTATTTATTTGACGCATTTTATACATTACCAATTCTAAACGTTTGTTCACAGATTGTTGCAATCCTAGCTCAAATATTCCTAGGCAGTTCTAGACATAAGTTTCAAGTTGCACTGCCATGTTTTTTAGAAAAGGTTTTCTGCACAAGATTAACAAGAAATACACTAAAAGTGAGAGAACTTGTTAATAGTAGCCTAGCACCCCAACAAACTGCTTCCAATGGAAACATCATCCCTTAAGCATGATAAGAAATGACTGAAGACTGTAAACAAAGAACTAAACTTTAATAAAGAATTGGGCTTGAAATCTGAATCTACAACTGCCTAATGCATTAGATCAGTTAGATCTGTGACTAAAGGTCCTAAACACGAGTGCAGATGAACCATTGTCCATCTCTGCTATTGTTTTAGCATATCAAATGCGACAAAACAAAAACGGAAAAAACAGGGGGGAGCAGACAAGAAAGGAAGAGATACAAATATAGATTGGTCATTGTTTGTTTGTTTTTTTGCAATGAAAAAAATTTCAGAGGCTCTAAATGACAATGTTTCATTCTCCATATGCAGTTTTATCAAAGGCAAAAATACCACAGCCATTTTAAAAAAACATTTCTGTGGTTTAAGCAAATGTTAGATGAGAGATTGTAGAGACTTGAGGAAGTTGTGGTGGCTCCCACATGGAGAAAAACACTCCTTTTAATCTTTTATCCACTGGGAGCATAAGCTGATGAAATACTAAAAATAGATAAATACATGAAATGCAATAAACGTGTTCCTAAAACAGCAATGCAACTTATCTCCACTGTTGGCGTCCAGGCTTAATACATATAAAACAACTGAGTAACCAAGAATCTGAATAGATTAGGCTTCTCAAAGTGAAGCAGTTTGAAAAATATGAAGATTGTCTGCATGAGAAACACAAACTAAGTCACAGCTCTTTTAAGTAATGTGTACTAAATAATTAACTAACCATTTCTTGTGCCACAACCTCAGGAACCTCCTTCTCCAAGTCAAATGTGAATTCAATGGCTCCACTCTCCTTGTACTTTCCTTTTAACTTCTTATGGTCCTCCACCCACAGTTTGAGAGCTATGGTGGGTTTTTTCCCATCGTCTTCCTCTGCAAGCTCCACCCTCACACCTGTGTCCTCGGCAAAGAAAGCATGGTTCAACAAGTCCTTAATGGTATACCTGCAAAAAAGAAACAAAATAAAACTCAGACTAAACAATTTGGGCTAAGATTTGGTGGCCTGACAATTGGTAACACAATGGCAGTAATAAGTCGACAGCAGTACTTTCAGCTATAATATATATTTTTTAATTTATTCATATTTGATGAGTATGTAGCTAGTGATTTTATTTTTATTATGCAAGAGGTAGTACTCTATACATATAATGAAGTGCAAATCTTACAGTTTGCCTAATGTTTAAATCAGTTTTTTCAAAGCAAAAACTGTATTAAAAAAACTTATATATATTTCTTTTTTTTTTCTTTTAGGGAAAATTAAAGCTCAAGTTTAATTGATTGATTGATGTTGATAAGAAACAGTAGCAGCCCTCAGCAGAAATTAAACGCAGTGAAGACATGACTTAGGTTCACTAAGTAGCTGCATTAAAACATTACCAGGTGTTTTCCAATTGAGCTCTGGCAAATGTTCCCAAAAAAGGCCCACCACATGGTATTCAAGGCTCATTTGGCCAAATTGTAGGGAAACTCATTACATCACAGAACTTTAAGACACTTTAGAAGGAAGACTGCTGTGCTGCTGAAAACTTTAGTGTCAGAGAAACAGCAAAAGTCATTAAATGCATGAGTACCTCTGGCCTTTGTTGGACAAGAAAAAAAAAAAAAATCACTTACCGTTCCTCTTTCTTTTGACATATACACTCGCCAATGATCTCCTTGATTTCAGGATCCACAACCTTGTTGTAGCTGGCTGGCTTTACACCCTGAAAGGAAAGAGACATGAATACAGAGGACATGAAAAGAGATGAAAAAGTTTTCCTGATAAAAGCAGAAAGAAAGCTAAAGTGTGTGAAGGTTGTTCTTTTTTGGGTTTCAACCTAACAGGTCTTGTTCTTACACACACCCTTTAGTCAGATTGTAACTATAGCAAATTCCTAACAGTTCAAATAGACCCATAGATCATTATTCAAATTCAACAAGAATTTGAATAAGGTCAAATCTGACTTTGTTAAAATCAAACAGGACTGCTGAACTAAGGCATTTTACCACACCATATATCACATTCATCCAATAACGTACTTGAATTAATCAGGCATTGAATGTGCCAAGAGTAAAATTTAAAAGTCAAGTATGCACATCTTTTAGATCATCTTTTCATTGGGGAAGTAAAATGTTATCAGTATCGCTTTTGATCAATCGCAAATTAATATCCCACTTGGTCTGGCGCAAGCAGTATCTAGAGACAGCTTCTCTAATGTTTCTCATCTATCAATGGGAGCAGAGAGCCTTTCTGCATTAACTGCATATACAGTAATCATGTCTTAGCTTATCTTGAGACGTTGAGAGCTGAAAAATCAATACCTTTTATCAAATATGGACCTCCATCATGACTAAAGACAACCCCCAAACTAAATGACAATTTGGAGTATGCCACGCCAAGAGATGGACACATTGTTCTATTAAATCATGATGTATGACCACATATGGAATAAAACCCAACAACTTTTAACCTCAACGTGTCTTGTTTTTATGAATCCCAGTTTATACTGGGATTCATAAAAGAGTTTCATATAAGCATGAAACTCTTAACAGAAATTCTGTAACGTTTGATGAAGTAAAATTACATAACATGTAATAATAATCATGATAGTATAATCTATTATTTTGTAGGATTTTCACAATAGTAAAAATCCAGACTCGATACTGATACTTAGTAAAATATGTGATACAATTTATGAAACCACTACAACCTTTTTTGAAGTCATATATTTTTATTAGAGTAATTAGGTCAAAGTCAGGCAGAAAGCCTTAAGCTCCCATTTAGAAAAAACTATTCAAGAGTCACTTCTCTTTACTGCAAAACAGGAAGTGTTTGCTTGTTATGAAAGCATGCACTGCAATGAAATATCACTGGATACTTTGTGCTTCCATTTGCTCTGGATTCTTGTATTCAAAATTGTTTTTTAATATGGATCCAGAACATATATCTGGTGCATGCAAATTGTTTATTTTTACAGAGTAGACAAGGGTCTTGTGAATTCTAATGTATTCACTAGCAGCTGTTCAGTTTTTATGTTTCGGGTAATTTAGCATCATATTTTCTTTGATGATCAACTCCAGTCAGGATGGCCCGGTTGTTACTGATTCTAATTACCTTCTGCTTATATTGTCAGCTCCACTATGAGTGCAGCATTTAATTGTTTACTTGCTTTATATTTAGCCACAAGCTAATTCTTTCACTACAGAACAGAGGGGTTGGTCATTTCGTCACTTTTAGTAGCCGATGTAGCTGCCAGCTAATTGAGATTTTTTTTGTGTTACATTGTAGCTACAACAGAACAGAGCAATGTGCTGCACCAACTCCACTCCTGAGAAACAGCTTGAAGGTGGAACTCAAAGACACAACACTGTAAGTTTATTGTCTGGTATATTTAATACCCCTGTTTTTGAGATACAGGAGCTTTACTGACATTTTTAATCTGCTATAAAATTTAACTTTGTCTGCATCTTTCAGTTTTTCATGTTCCTCTGCCTTATGGGCAAAACTTCTTCAAATGCTCAGACACTCTCTTCACCTATTTGTCATTTTCCTGGAGTTTTAAACTTCCAGAAGCAGCTCATCGAGTGTCGGTATGTGTGCAGCACTGCTGTAAGACCCTGTGTTCCCCTGAGAATTTAACAAGTCTCATGTTGAATTGATTTTAATACAAATTAAAACATTTACATAATGTTTGTAACAATTATATTGAAATATTGATTATTCTGATACACCTATAACACTGCTTGATATTTTCTCTCAACTGAATCCTTACTATATTCACTAGAAAGAAAATTCACTAGAAAGCCACAGACTACACTACATAATCTCAATCAATTTGGTTAGCTTTGTTTTCTCTTCGCCACCTTTCTGAGGTGGCAGACTTTTGAGAGTTCTTTTCTAACTCTCAAAAGTTAGAAAATAATTCTTAACCGCAGGTCCACTTACACTAGTAACTTTACGATAAATCTGGGCAGCATTTTGACACTCTGAGTAGGGATACTCTGAAGTGGCCATCTCTAGCATGCACATGCCAAATGCATAGACATCTACAGCCTCGTCATAGTGCTCTTCATACATCTCTGGAGCCATGAACTCTGGAGTACCTAGAAAAAGAACGACAGACTAATCGGACAGAATCATCAACGTCTCCAGTCTCATTGTTAAGTCCAATACCCAAATCTCATACCTATGACGCTTTTTGCAAAGGAGGCAGCTTTGAGTGTTGCCAGTCCTAAATCCCCTATCTTGACTGATCCTGTCGGTCCAGTAATGAAGATGTTGTCACATTTGAGGTCTCTGTGGATGATCGGTGGCGTTCTGGTGTGGAGAAAGTGAAGGCCTTTCAGGATCTGTCTGCACCAGCTTCTCAGGACTTTGGGTTTCATGACCTTGAAACGCTTTAGGTAACTAAGAGAAGGAGTGAGAAATTTGTATGAGCATTTAAGTGTACATGACCATTCATTTCCATTTCCGATGAAAAAAAGCCCTTTATGAATACTTACGTTTTTAGTGTTCCTGACGTCATGAGCTCCGTCACTAAAACAATGTACTTCTTTCCTTTCAGAGGAGATTCCCAGAAGTCATAGAAACGAACAATGTTGGGATGCTGCAAACCCTTCAACATCTCTGCCTCCTCCTTAAAGCGCTGGCGTTCAATTTTTGACAGCTTACGGTCCTGGTGGAAAAACAAAGCAAAATAAATAATTAATACTGAGTTCAAGCAGTAAAATGGTCAAAATGTCATGTATAACGTTGCTTCAAAGAAATTAAAAAGATATAAGAGCTCATAATTTTTCCTGTCATGTTCAAATGCATCTCTCCAGTATTTCTCAAATATTGGAATGGTGGGGTGCCATGTCTTTTATTCATGCTTGAACAATAAACACACCGGTACAAAAAGTAGATGGAAAAGTTTGTGAGTCAAAAGAAAAACGCCATAGCCATGCTACTTGACAGGCTCGCATGTGCTCAATACAAACTTTAAAAAGTGCAACTTTAAAATCCTAAAGTAGGTAGGCAGATGAAAAAGACTGGGGAATACAGCAAGGTCTAAAAAGCCCTGGGTTTTACTGTGAATAGAAAATGTTATGCCCTTTTTTATCTCTTCTGAAAAGCTAAAATAGATACAATATTGTTGCACATTTTGCACAAAAAATATTTTAAAAAGCCATATACGTTTTTGAATAAGGAATAAGCTGATAAGTAGCCAATGTTTACAATGTGTTTAACCTTGAAATGCACATTCCAGTGAATCATTTGCACTTTTTCTCTTTTAAGAATCACACAGAAAGCAGTCTTGATTAAATGTTACACATTGAGTTAATAAACTGAACTTGGACATTTTTTTAAGATCTAAAATAATAAATGAGTTGCAATAGCTTAAATTTATGTTTTGCAGTTCATTTTACTAATCTGCTTTGATAAGCATGCGATTGAAACAGTTAAATATGATCAGGTTCTCAATAATATTTCAATTTGGGGAAAGTGGGACATGACAAGAATTAATGGAGAGCCACTAAATTAAGACCGAATTAACTGCTGCCAACTCAATAATTGGTCGGGGCTCCTTCTGCATAAACTTCAGCAGCAGAGCAGCATGGCAAAGAGAGAATGATCCTGTGGCTTTGGTAAGTAATAAAGGAAGTCCGTGTCACTTTAAACCATCAGCTCATCGACATTATATGACTTACTGAGATGGACCTGTATGCTTCTGAAAGTACAGTTGTAAAGACAAACAAGAGTTTCTGTCAGTTCACTTTATTTTGAAACTTTATGAGGAAAAAAAATACTTTGCCTGAACATTTTCCACACATTTAAAAGTCTTTGTATACTTTTTAACAGCACATCCATCTGCTCTCCAAATTTCCAGATCAAATCTTAAGAAGTATTAAAGAATCTAGATAGTGAAACGTGACAACCCACAGACGCTTTAAGTAGAACAAACTAGACATGATCGCTGTCACACCCACATCATGCTGCAGTCTTAAAGGTTATGTCACTAATCTTTTCCATCTTTCTCAGCCTGTTTCACATGTGAACTCACTCTCCCATCTTCTGCTCCCATCTCCCCTGCCCCCACTCAGCGGCACATCCCTTCCCTGCACCCTTCACATCAACCACTCCCTTCTTCAGCCCCAACCAAGCACTAAAGCATCCTCCAGAATCCCTGTCTCCATTACAGTCACTGCATTTCTCTGCAGGGAGGATTTTGAGAGTACTTTGCTTGCGTTGTGCATTTCCTTCAAAAATAAACAAAATCACCTTGCATAAGAGAGACGCAATCACTGAGGGAAAGCCAGACCCCCCACCCCACAGAGATCAGCGACAATGATGCCGGAATGAAACCCAGCGCAGTCGAGTTAATTATTCAAGTAGCGTTAACTCGTCTAAAACAGAAAAAATAAGACCATATCAGTCTGCACAACCTAAAATTAACTGTGAAGATGAACTGCGATAGGAGTTGAGTGGTATGATGGTAAAGCATTGAGTATGTGTGAGAGAATGTGGCATATCATGTTTTGTGTGCGAGTGTGTGGGGGGTGGGGATTTTCACTGCACTCTTCTGAAGTCCCATGAATTATTCAGTTCTGCAGAGAACTCTTTCTGTCGAGGCAAGCTGAGCAAAAGAGGGCTGGGTTATCCCAAAGCGCTCTTTCCTTCCACAGGAACAT
The DNA here is from genome assembly GCA_903066815.1 of Brachyrhaphis roseni. Classification (NCBI taxonomy): domain Eukaryota; kingdom Metazoa; phylum Chordata; class Actinopteri; order Cyprinodontiformes; family Poeciliidae; genus Brachyrhaphis; species Brachyrhaphis roseni. Next base: position 26,779 of record CAEFZY010076334.1, read on the forward strand.
CATACAGCGTGAGGTTTATCTGAGACATGTCTTAAAGGGCCAACGGTAAAGAATGTAAAACACAGCTGGAAGCATGATTAACCCATGAGAAATGCAGCTTTGATCCTTTAAGGCAATACCCTCCTTCTGGTCTCCTGCCCCCTCGCCTCCCCTCCTAGTCTCAGCACTCATCTCCCAGGAATCACGCTGCTTTAAATAACGGCAGATTCAGAGCAGAGCGCTTCCCGAGTCCCATTCACACTCTCCTCACAGCCCTGCATTTGCTTCCTCACTTCTATTTCCCTCTTAGTAGACACTGGGGCTACTCCATTATTCAGAAGCCACATGTACTGTGAGCTCAGAGGTGTTGCTCGCTGCATGTCGAAAAATACAAATACATCTCCAGATTACTGTCATGAAAACCATCAGATAAAGTGGCTTATATAAAAGGTGACATTGTTTTATTCCTGCTCAAAGTCATGTAGGGTTACAAAATGTAGAGCTGGAGACATTATATTGTGTTTAAGCAGGAAGTGTTTTACCTTATAGTGTTTGTGTTTACGTATTATTACCAACAATGTTTTATGTTACAGGACAAGCTACACAGGTTCAGATTACAATACCAGTATTTAGCAGCAGAGATGAGGTTAAACACACAAAAATGAGCTGCATGTAGGTGGAAAAAATGGTGACACCAAGAGAAAACGATCCCCAAAGCTGCGCTTTGCACTGCTGACACACACTACGCTTGTGTGTTCAGCTCTATTAGTTTGACACCTTTGTTAGAAAGAATTATAAGTCCAAATGGGATAAATTGTAGAGTAATCTGTGCCTAAAGTAAATGTTTGGCCTAATATCAAACATTTATTATGTTTGATATTAGGCCAAACATAATAATATTATGGCCATTTCTATGCGGCCTTTACTGCACAAATATTAAAATAGATAGAAACTTTTTAAACTACTTTGAACTGCACTCACAAACTGAGCTCACGGTACTGTTCGATAACTAGGATCAATTGGAATGTAGGTACGACTGAATTTAAATTATTTTTTGTAAAGTGTATCGAGATGGCATTCGTGGTGGCATGGCACAATATAATTAAACTGAATTGAAACATATTATTGTAAAAAAAGAAAAAGAAAAGAAAATTACAAAAAATAAGGTGTATAATGTAACAAACAATTTCCTAATTGCTGTACATAAACTGACCTGCAATTGCCTTAAAGAGAGGTGACCACACATTAATGGTGAAATTGCTTCTCTAAATATAAAAATTGTAGCTACCTTTGTTAACAAAGGTAAAGCATGTGCTGATAAACGTCACCATCCAAGTTGGTGTTAAGCAGTGGACCCACCTTTAATGTTTCTCAGGAGTTAAAAAAGTGACCATTTCCATATCCATTTCCTATTAATTGCTCTTTCAGGATGAGCTGACAAAAAATTCTCAGTATTGTTCAAAACTATTATACTTAGGCCATAACTATACCTCTCTGGATTCAGAGTTATCGTCTCGTTCAGGTCCAAAAAGCATTTCTTTTTCAGTAACCTTTACTGGAGGACAGAAATTTTTGTTTTACGCAATAATAATCTAGCTCCATATAATCTGGTGTACTGTTAAGAGTCTTTTTCGCATTAAAGGATGATGAGGAAGGGTACAATGGGATTCTTGGAATCTTAATTATTTTAATTATCTTATTATTTTAATGGATTTCTATATGTAAAAAGAAAAAAAATAAAGAAATCTGAGCATTGCTAAAAGTCTAACACCATGTTTCATTCTAGATTAGGGTTTTAACAGTTATAATCACCTCATATTTTCTGTTTTACATAAATTTAAGAAACTGTGCTGAATAAACTGTGAGACAAAGTGTTTCAAAAGAAATGGATTCATCCCAAAGGGTGCAGAAAGGCACATGGGTCAGCCTGAGATTAAGAAAGATGTAAGTGGCATTGTGGGAAAAAAAAAAAAAAAAAGATGTCCAGCCCTGAGTTGAAGGACTTAGGGTCAGTCTAGGTCACAGTAAGTCATGTTCATCTTGTCTGATATTGTAATGGACACAGAGTAAGCCAACCACTGTATAGATGCAGACCAATGTTGGTCACTTGTGCTGATTTGATTGTGGGAGGCCAAAATTGATTGATGTGGAGAGTACATTTCCCCAACTGTTCAGCCATACTCAGTGGAGCGATGTCGTCTCTTAACTTCAATTAAAAAAAATTTAATTAAATAAAAAATTCAGATCGCTGGGAGAGGGAGTTCCAGTTACTTTAATGGACAGCAGCCATCAAAAACCAAACAAACCGAGGAAAACTCTTATAAATTATTCCTGTGTCTGAAAAAAAAAGTCAGTGCATATATACACAGAACCAGGTGCTGCTCTATATATGCCAGAACTTCTTTCTTTAACACAATATCTCAGAATTTGACTGCATATCTTCAAATAAACCTGAAAAGAAATAAGATAGATGGCTTAAGATGCATCTACAGTACAGCTAAAAATCCTAGAGCTATAACTACTTTCACAGAACCTCATATGGATAAAGTCCACAAGTTTTATTGCAATATTGAAATATACGAGATCTGAGACACTGATTTGTTAGGAGTTCCAACAAAGCTCTCCAGAGCTCTAATTATGTCAGAGACACTATGTACCTATTTGATTAATCCTTCTACACAACTTTCTGTTCCAGAACAAGCTTTTCAGAGAATATGTGAACTGATCTGGACCACATCATTAACAAGCAGATTAACAAAACCTGAAAGCCTGGATTAAATAATGTTAGCGTGACAGGGATTTTTCAACTTCTCATTCTGTTCTACTTTAAATATGGAAAAACACAAAGGCAGAAGATTGAATGTTTGCATAAGAAGCTTAAGAAAATCATTTCCTCACTCAATGTACTATATTCTTTTTGAATCACCTTGTGAAGCACTCGTAGTTGCACTGAACAAATGGCTGTGAAAGCACCTTAACTCTGCAATGAAAAACTCATAACAATGTGATGCTTTATTGATCCATTTGCAATCTGGTCTCTTTACTGGAGGTCAGAGTGCTGGAAAAAGACATTGCTACATCTTATTCAGTTTGTTAACTGCGGATGTTTTCCTTGATGGAAAACAAAACCTGCTTACACGGCTGAATGTGTGTATGATAATTTGCTTAGCCACAGCTACTCCCCATGTTTAACAGGTGACTGCTGCATTGCACTGTAACAGAAGCTGACGCAGGGCGAGCCTTGAGCCAGCAGACTGCCGGCAGATGAATTGTGTCTGATTGTACTTGAATGCAGGAGGCTTTTGACCAGCAGATGTGCCTGCAGCTATTGCACCTGTTTAAGTTCTACAGAAGAGGCTGTGCAAGGAGAATTCAGCGTGGCAACCGAGCATCTTCACAAAGAGAAATGCCACAAGAGGGCTAAATATGTATCTCATATCCTCACCAAGAATAAACCAACTACAGCAACATCATCAATACAACAAGAGAAAAACAATATACACGCTACCGTAATGACTGCTTTCCAGTTAAAATATTCAGTTCATGAGCTAACAAAAACACTGACAAAAATACAAGTAGATCATTTAAAATGAGCCAGATTAAAAATGTACAACGTACCAATGTGTGGTGTGGGTGTGCTAAAGAAAGAGAGTTTGGCATACAGTTACGAACATACTTCAGCTGGAGCTAGAGATTGCACCCATTTGACATTTTGGATCTTTGCACTTATGTTTGCTACTTGTCCACTTTTCTGGATACAAAAGGTGCCGTCTGCTGTAGGACATCTCAGGACCAACAAGACATTTTATTCCCACAGACAACTGAGAATTTAATGTAATGTTCTGTGTTCTACCGATAGTCTATTGTGACGAAATGTGTCTGTGTGGATAAAATAAATATCTATCAGCAAAAAAGCCAACTTTTTCAGCTGGTAGAAATAATTTGATTTAATCAGAGCTTATGATAGAGAAGTATTTATTTTGAAGGATCTTTAAAAAAAATAAATGTCTGCAAACTGGTCACTGTTTATCTCCTTTATAGGAATACAGGGACAGTTATATTTCCACAGTCAAGTTAACATTTTAAACTTCACCATTTTCCCCTTCTTTGAGGTCATGCCTTGATAATCATTGAGTGTTTGAATGGCTTCCTGTATTTCCATACGCCGTTTTCACACAAACAGTTGGTTCTGGAGGAAAAAAACACACACAAAAAAAGTTTTTTCCAAATTGGAGGTTTTTAAGAAACTGATTTGGTTGAATAGCTATATAGAGAAAGCGAGAGATCTACTTTGCACATGTTGACCGTTTTTTTTTTTTTTCAAGAAACCAAACCAATAGAGCAATTTCTATTGTTTATTTCCAATCTGTTTCACTTTGTCCCAACTTTGCTTACATTAAACTGGAAATGTGAGCTAATGATGGTAAAACCTAAGAGGAAAAGGTGAAACGGTGACATTGAAGTCATGAGCTGAAAGATTAAAATACGTTGCAAAAATACTTGAGGCCTAAATTAGAGAAAAAGAAGCATGAGTTTGGGTTTTCAGCAGAGCGTGAGACACGACAGCTGGTGGTGACATCCTCAACGCACACCCAGCATCAAGCTGAAAGGCAGCACAGGCACTCAGACCTACTGTAAAAATCACTGGCTAGGAAATACAATTAGCTATGGTGCTGTCATACAAACAGTGGCAGTTTCACCTGACTTGGCCTAACTTGAGACAAATATTTACAAATGCTTGATTCTCATAAAAGTCGAAAGCTTCAGTAAGCCAGCACAGGCAGGTAAAAGCAGAAAGTGAGGGTTAGGAGCTTTTAATTTTACAGGTAAACCATCATATAAAGGGCTCATAAAATGTGAGGAGTGTTTATGTGAAAATGCCCCAAGCTCAACTTGGTGACCTGGTTGACCTCCTTTCAAATTATGCAATCATTTATTAAACAGTAAGAGATCAACACCTTCCACGGCTTTGATCAATTATGATATCTGGACACAACTAAACATCACATAAGCAGAAAACAATAAGATGACTTCTGATATTTAAAAAGGGTTCAATTCATTTTATTCATAGAAACAACTGATGTTTTTTCAGTTGTTTTCAAACAAACAAAATGAATGAGTTACAAAAGAACCTGCATTACTACAAATGTCACCAACCTTTGATATGCTTCTAGACCATAAAAAAAAAATTAAGGAAGCTCTCATTTAATAACTTGTTTTTAATAACTTGACAAATAATAAAAAATGAATAGATGTTTCAAAACTACCTCTGGAGGGTCCTTACCCTTAACCCATGCATCAGTACTGCAGGGACCAGGTAGTAAATAAAGATAGCTGTAAGACTCTGAAGTAAAACCCTGTACTGAAAATAAATTTTGGAAAAGCCTGCCTTCTATGAAACTGTTCCACTCCAACAATTCAAGAATGACTTGTTTCTACATAAACCTGCAGGAAATCTCTGCTACAGCTTTTAAAATGGTATCCATCACCACTTCAGAAGGCTGGTTGTTACTGAGAAGTCACAGCATGTAGAAAGCTACGAAGGTTTAGATATCAACCATGTGAGTAAGCAGCAATTATGTGAAACTAACAGTTAATATACATGTTGATCTGGAACTGTTTAACAGTCAATGCGTTCCAGAGCCAAAATGAATAAACGCAAACATACCCACACTCCAGCCAGCCTTGTAGGAAGGCCTGTTCAAGCAGGACGGCAGGCTATTTTTGTTTTCATCTTTTCACTGGAACCCAACTTCCAGGGACTTCAGATCCGAGTGGAAACTCATAATAGTGAAAGAATCTTCAGGTTACATCACACCTGCCTTGAGGACTAAAACCAGTAGGTACTTTCTGTGATAATGAATTGTACTGGTGTTTCCTTGTTCACAGGAAGCTTCTATAAAATCTATTAAGGAAGTAATTTTAACAAGAATTTTAAAATTCCCCTTCAAAGTAAAAGACTCAAGATGTTGAGTGACATGCATAGATGCTTATGGAAACATATCAGGACTGCACAATATTAAGAAAACGTGGCGTAAAATAACATTGGTGAATGTTGTAAAACTTGTGTTAAAAAGTAAAATGTTTTTTATTTTGCTTTGAGTTCACAGCAAGCAATATAGATGAAGCTGCTGGAAAAATAAAATAAAATGCATTATTTTCATCTTGGCAACAAGAGTTTATAGAAAAGAAATGCCAATGGTCAGCGTCTACTGTTTTGGCAAAGAAATAATTCAGTTCTAGCTTCTTAATGACATAACCACCTCACTAAACCACCTTCTAAAACCTGTAATGCTGCATTAAATATGTTCAGCTATTCCAAAGGCCTAAATGCATGGTACTTAAATAAATAGCCAACATTAATTGCAGTCTAGGCAGTTTTTCACAATATGAAGACTGCATACCGTGGCACTGTGATAAGGATACACTAACAGTTTATTATACAGCCCTAATTCACATACATACATAAATAAGTATATAATTGAGAGCTAACAACTATTTTCAATCCAGCTTTACTGTAATATTTATGCACAGCATTAGCGGTACAATATATGTAATCAGAATCATCACTGCAATATCAACGTGTGGACTAGCTTGACTGCAAAGAACTGTTTGAATGTAGTTTTTGTTAAGTTACGGCTTTTCAGGCACCAGGCATTGAAACTGTTTTTTCAACAGTGCACTGAACCATTTGGATGGAGCTTCATGGTGAACAATGAGCCTTTTATTGCCCACAACTAATTCAGAGCTTGGAGATCATGTAGCTTTCAAAAAGTAGTATCATGTTTGGGCGTGCTGTGGTGGCGTAGGGGTTAGCGCGACCCACATTTGGAGGCCTTGAGTCCTCAACGCAGCCGTCGCGGGTTCGACTCCCGGACCCGACGATATTTGCCGCATGTCTTCCCCCCTCTCCTTACCCCCTTCCTGTCAGCCTACTGTCAAATAAGGGACACTAGAGCCCACAAAAAGCCCCCTGGTGGGGTAAAAAAAAAAAAAAGTAGTATCATGTTGTCCTAAAACTGTGCCCTAATTATAAACCCATATTATATACAGAAAATTTATTTTTAACTGCACATTTAAAAAAAAAGTGTAATATCCAAATTATTATTTATTTATATTCACTGATTTACATGTAAATCAATTAACATAGAAAATCAAAAGATAAAATAATAAATACCTGTATCCTAAATATTAATTGATGCTATAGATTTCAGGATTCCACTAAAATAAAAGAAGAGAACATAATATGGAACCAAACCATAAGCGCTACATTTACAGCAAATGCTCTACATTGCTATTCTAAATATACAAGGAGAGACAAAAATATTCAATATTTTCTAAAATTTTCCATTATCCCTGTTGGAGAAACACATCAGGCAAGATTGTTGTGGTTTCCAACAGGTTTGTCCCTAAACTCTGGTTGGCTGAGTGACACAGGAACTCAAGCATGTCTGAACATGGGAGATTCTGAAATGGCACTAGCTACAGACACCAAGTTTGATCTACATTGATCTCCTGCTGCCTTGTCTGTAAACAAATAGACTCTTGTTTAAACTTTTGCTTTGGAGTATCTATGGATGAGTTGGAGTTGTTAAATATGTTCACATAAAACTATATACTCCTCTAAACAACTCAAGAGTTATTTATCAAAAAAATATTAAAGACTGAATTGTGTAATATACAACCATTGGTCACTAGAAGTAAAATCCAATGTGTGCCATTATCTCCCATACCATTACACCACCACCACCACAAGTAAACGGTTAATACTAAGCAGAAAGGATCCATGTTATTTTGTCATCAAGACATATGTATATTTTTTCTTTTTCTGACCATTTTCTGCAAACCTTAGAAATGGGTGTACAGAGATCCCAGCAAAACAATAATAATAATAATTAAAAAAATAATACTCAGACCAAGTCTGCAACAGCAATTATTTACAGTCAAAATATTTTTTCTTTCCCATTCTGTTGCTCGGTTTGAACTTCAGAAAGTCAAAATGCACTCAGTGTCTGCCATATGACTGACTGAGACTTTGTGTTTACAAATGCCCAATAAAATGGCTGGTAAGTGTCATTGAATTGTTATTTTTACTGTCGCTTTATGCAACCTGCACTTCTTTTTCACATTTGGATCTGCAACTGTGAAAATTTACAGTTACACCACAAGCTGCACAGTTCTTGAATGCTTTGGCTTTAAGAATATTCTCTGACAGATAAAAAGTCTCCCATTTAAGCTGTCTGTTTGTGCAAGATACAGAAAATCAGCAGAAAACATTTTCCAAAAGGAAAAAATAAATAAAGTTGCACTGTGTAGACAGATCTTTAATCTGATCTCAGATAACAGTGAAATCAAGAACTTGTAATCAAGATATACCAAGCCGATCTTGAGGTCAAGGCTTTTGTTTACTTGCCACAACATTGCCAAACCATCCAAGGCGGACAGTCAGATATCGCCATCATGGGATCTTCAACAGCTCCTCATTTACAAGCCAAGAATCTGATTGCTTCTGAATGAAAACAAGCTCCCAGCCAAATACCAGAGAAATGTCAGCAGAGTCAGAGGTAAACTGTGACTGGAAGAGTGCACACAGCATTCAACACCAAGATAAAAATCTACATGCGGAGTCCCAACTGGCAGAAGCAGGAAGTTCTTAAGGTTTTAAACAAATTCCAGTGAGTAAAGACAGAATACGGAAAGGCAAACAACAGCATAGGAAATGTTTCTTCAGAACAATTGGAGACTCTTGCATCCTCCTTGCAGATTAACATCACAGCTTGTGTCAAGGCCATCTGTGTTACATAAAAGACTGGCACAAAAACAGTCATCTCTCACACCTCAAGGAGAGGAAGAAATGGGCATGCATCAAAGGGTGTTCAAAGTAAAATAACATAAAACGTAGAATACCATAGTAGACTTAAATTTCTAAATCAGAAAGTCTAATTTCTTCTAATAAGGCTGGGAAAGGTAAAACTGCCATTGTCAAAACTTTTCAAGAAACATGCATGACAGGAATGATATTTTCATTGGGAGTTGACTTCTTGACTTGTTGATGCTTGTGCTTAAAAATGTTGTTGAATGTGACCAAGATGTGGAGATATTGTGGGCAGTGTGGGTTGTTCTCGGCTCAGACAACTAGTCTCTACATAGACTTAATGGGCAACCAAGAGATCTTCAGATGACAGCTGTGAGCCAGATACCATAAAGGACAGTAATAAATCAAAACACACTAATTTTAGATCTCAAAATATAGTTTCTATGTAAACAAACACACAATGAAGAGTATATAAAATACAAACCTAAACTAATACCCTACATTCAAAGCAATGAAGCACATCTCTGCAGTAGCAAGATTATGATGAACAAGAAAACATTAAATCTTACTCATCTTTGAATTTTCAATGTGTGCAATATCATAATTGTAATGGATTGCTTGGATGTAATACTTGTAGTCATAGGAATATGCAAGATGCCATTTAATTTTGATGTTTACCAAACAAAATAAACTTTGCAAATATAATTTTGGCATAGCTGATTTGTAAGTATGGCTTTATTTTATTTATGTCTTTTTGTGTATATTTTTGCATGTACATTGTATTTAAGTGTTCTCCGTTAGTGATTTTGTTTGATGTACTTAGTGTTCTGTTTGTATTTTTCCTTGATTCTTGTAAAGCGCCTTTGAGTGTTTAGGAAGGTGCAGTAAAAATAAGTTGTATTATTACTATTACAATTATTTTAGAATTTCTTTCATCTTATGCAGACTTACGTAGGTTTCAAAGGCTGAAACAACGTGCTTAGGACGGTCGAGTAAAAGTAGCAGGAAAAGGAAGAGCACCAGCAGCAACATCACACTGGCAGGTATGAACTGATGCCTGGTTGAAATGCACCTTGTATGTCTCATACCTGAAGAAGTCGGGAATGCAACAACCATACTGCAAACGTTCAAAATAGTGAAGAGGCAAAATGGCCAGCACTCGGTAATGCCAGAAAAAACAGCATTGAGCAAACAAAAACAGGTAAAGTCAGCTTAGGAATGCTTTTTATTTAAAGACGCATCAAAAACACAAGAAGATCCGCTGGTAGATGGTGTCAGCAGCACTCTGCAAAACAACAAATCTGTTCAACCGAAATGTAAAAGGTAAATGGTAATGTAATGTAAATGTAAATAATGTCAATGTAAATGTAATTTAAATGGTAAATGTAATGTAAATGGTTAATGTAAAATGTAAATGGGTTTTTTTAGCAAATAGAGAAAGTAACCAGAAATGGTTACATATTTTGTCTATCTTTTGTTAGGTTGTCACACAAAAATATCAGGAAATTTGTTTAGCAAAATAACGGTATGTGTTTTTCATCATTACTTGAGACAAGTATAATTTTTTTCTGATAGTTTGTAATTTAGTTTTACCTCTGATTATTTTTGAATGCATCCAGAGATTGGAGAGCTGTACTGTATTACACATGCAACAATTAAGTAAAATAAATAAATTGTTTTTATAAACTCAATCATTTCACTAACGATGCAATCACAATAGTGATCAAAAATATCATGACTATATATTGTTTATGAAACTATAAGCCCTAAGCCAAATACCTTTCTTATAAAAATTAAAATCATAAAGAATACAGGGGAAATGAACCCTGAAAATTGCAGTTCACTATTCTAATCTTAATGGCAACTCTAACATCTCTTTTCAAGTATAGACGAGTCTCCATGATTAATTAGCAAAGTTTAGGCTCACTTTTCAATCTCTTTGGTGTCAAACCCACTAGCAGAGAGGCATTTAGTGTACAGAGACCACATCATGGCAGACACTATCAAAACACAAATCCCCTCACGGCATGGGGCAATGCCGCTGACCTCCAGACCAAAACATCCACCATAAATCTTGCTGTCCAAGTGCTGACACTTCTTGAAGAGCTACTGGACTGCAGGTTTGTGATCCCGACACCACCCTTGGTGCAGAAGGACTGCACACTGCGGGATTTCCTCCCAATACAGCGAGTGCTTACAGACAGGAAAAAAATAAATTACGCTTTCAAGAAGCCCTGCCAAGCCATGATCACTTTTCTGCGATAAGTATTTCCTGACTTTAAAACGCTGACAGAATTTGCAGTGATTACTCTGCTGCAGCCACAGTGCTGGCTTCAGTTACCACAATATAAAGCAGTTATAAGAAGACAGCTGAAGACATTTCCCCTGATCCATTTGATCAAATTAAACCGGTACAACGTAGACCTCAGACTGGACTCACTCAGACAATTGACATTTTACCAACCAGGAGTTTTACACAAGCACAGATCAATGGGACAGCAGAGTATTTCATGTTAAGGATGTGGCTTTATGTCTTACTCCATCAAGAAGAGACCCTACACAACAGGAGTTCTGGTTATGCAATCTCTGCATGGCGGACCTGTTTGGTTTGACAGCCCCTCAAGCTGTGGTTCAAGTCGTATTTTCTTTGTAATTTAATGTGCAAACTCTGCTTCTGATTTTACCAACTGAGTGGGTCTAATGTGAAAAGAAAATCTAATCGAATCCTAATTAAGGGAAGTAAAAAAAAAAAAACAGTAAAAAATATAAAAAATGTGCATCTTTTAGAACATTTCTATTTTCAAATCCATTCTTTCCATAGATTTTTCTTATGTAGTTTTTGTTAGGAAAAAACTATAAAAATTGGATAAAATTTGCATAAAATAAATTTCAGAGATTATCCCAGACTCAATGACTACATCTAAGTATCGACATCAAACAATGTAAAATAAGAAGTATAATACACTAGTAAAAACAGTGCAGATGGTTGCTGTAAAAATGAAAATGTGAAAATTGTATAATGACAGTTTCTTTTTTGTTAGTTAGAAGAAGTTCATACAAATGCAAAACGACAGTTATCAAGCAAAATAGGCAATAGGCAAGTATGCAAAACTATGTTGCAGGTCTAAAGACCACAGTACTTTTTTAAAACTGGACATCAACTCTTGAGTGTCTGTTAGTAAATGTGTCAAAATGGGAAAAAGCAACAAACTGCTTCCTGTTCAACTTTGTAACAACACCAAACAGCTGCTCTGTTTGTCAGCTTCAGGAAGACACACAAACACTCAAATTCAGTCAGCATGACGCTACGTTACTCATTCCTATCTTTAGAGTCCCGCTGCATGATCAAATGCCATACTGCATCACAACAATGCAGTCACACACAACAGGTTTGGCTTGCACACTCCCTTGTAGCTGTTGCTGTAGCATGTTTTATCTCCTCAGTCACAGCGCTGAGGCCACTAGCTGCTGCACAGTTCCCAGCAGGCCACAGCACACCTCAGCTGCTGTGTGTCTATCCACCTCCTGTTGCACAGAGGGAGGGATTTAGGGCATAGAACCAGTCACAACATGCAAGTCCAGCACTGTCCACTCCAGTAACTGCTCTGTGGTGTCACAAAGTTACCTTGGACAACTGCAATAGCTAAAAATGAAGGTTGGTGGGATATGATTTGAATTAATCCTCAGCAATTTAGCAAGATTGTAGAAAATAAACCCTGTACAGGTTTGCTGTCTTTAAGGGGTCAGTCATGCCTACTACAGTCCCCAATAAGTCTCCTGGGAGGTTGAGGGACAGAGAGAGAATTCCTGTTACAGTCTCCAAAGGACGGAAATAATTAGTTAATACCTTTGTAAAGCATTAAGCTGGAGATTTTTCCCATTTGTATAAATAAAGAACATAAAAGTTTTAAGTGAATATTCAAAACTGTGTTATATACCTCCAGATTAACCTAGTTTTTAAAAACATTTAAGATTCTTTTTTATTTCTCCCTAAAGACATATTTATTTTTAATGTATCTTTAATATAGCTGTTTAGTATGATGAACAAAGTAAATAATAAGCAAATAAAGTGGAAAAACAATTAAGAATATTTCACTTTGTCACCTCTGATCAGCAAATTATGATGTAAAAAAAGCAGTCCAAGTTGTTTTTCCAAATCATTAAATGTATAAAATCAGTTTTTTAAAAATCCCACCACTTCCAGTCTATCAGCACATCACATGTTTAAGCCTAATAAGATTTAGAAGATGCTTTAATGGATAAATGGAGGTGCCATTCTATAAGGAAAACTCCCACAACAGACAGAGAAATTAATATTTCAAAACCATCAAAATCATAAACTTTTTCAAACTAGAACTTTCAAAAATTTGTTGATTGATATATGGATGGATCATACATGAATATTTTCCCGTTTTTTTACCCAAACTTAACTAGTTCAGGAAAATACTTGATTCAACTTTTCTAGACTGATTAAGAAACCTGTGAAGACCTGTAAAAAGTTCAAATATAGAGAAATTAAAACTTTCTAAATATAAAGACCTGTTTTTTTTACATTCTTAACAAGACATACAGAACATATAAATGAAATTAACATTTGTGTTCCTTTACCTGCAGCTCACACCAGGCCACCTCCACCCAGGTATCGGTATCCAGGCCTTTGTAGACCGTTTTGAAAGACCCTCTCCCGAGCTCGATGTCAAATTTAAGAAACCTTCCTCCTGGAGATGTGGAGACCGCTTTCATCTCTGCTTCCTCTTCATTTTCCTCACTCACTGCCTTAGTTGCAACTTTACCACCATCACTGCAAGTAACATTCAAAGCATGTCCAACTCTCTCCTTGTCCTCATCCGCACTGGTGCTCTCTGTTGCGCTGTCTTTTTGCCCACACTGGCTTTCAGTGCTGGAGCTCTCTTGAACCCCACAGCTAGTCCCTCGTGTCCTGTCCACAATTGATCTCAAGTTTATGTTCAGGATTTTGCTCCGGTTTTCAGTTTCGGAGGCTTCATAGGATTGCTCATCCGTGTCTGAAAACCACAGACTTCTCCTGATGAATCTCTGATGCCCATTCCTCTGGTAAACAGAAGAAGGATCACTTCCACCTCTCACTAGAGAGTCCACAAGATTCACATTTGAATCACCCATGGGCCCATGCATATTTATGGCGAGATTACATTGAGAATTGGGTACAGATGAATGCTTGGGCTCTTGAAGAGTCCCACAGCTAGCCTCCGGCTCCATGGTGACTTAAAAAGTTCAGTCACTTTGGTTTCCAGGTTCTTCCAGGCATGGCTTCAATTTCCAAATGCAGATCTTTTTTTGCAGATGAATACCTGCAGCGCCCACCCGGTGACGCAGTTTGTCAGCAGAGGCCCTAAACAGCGCTGGGATGGATGACACAGGCGAGATTTCATCAGATAAAGAGCTGCAAAAGAAATACTGACACTTAGTGAAGTAAAAATACTATATATATATATA
>CAEFZY010076343.1:0-11589 GCA_903066815.1 Brachyrhaphis roseni
CTAAGGTATATTACTAAAACTTTGAAAACTCTTTCTGTGTACCGTCTGTATGTAGGCACATGCGGCTTATAGACAGGTGCGGCCTATGTAAGTACAAAATGGTTTTTCCTTTACAGATGTGCTGGGCGTGGCTTATAATCAGGTGCGCTCTATAGCCCGGAAAATACGGTAGATATTTCACAGCAATGTGTGATTCTTGTTTAATAAGACACAAAGTGCAAGATTTGCTTGGTTTAATCTCAACAAATACATTACTCAGGTTTTTGTTGTTGGAAAAGAATGTTCTTGCAGTATCAGAGTGTGGGGTTATTGTCCCACTGCATACAAGGCAATTCTAGAGGAAAACCTGATGGCGGTTACTGAAAACTAAAGAATTAGATCCACCTTCAAGTCAGGCAACAACAATAAACATACAGCCAGCGATACGATTAAAATGATTGAAGCGTATTAAAAATGTTGACTCATTCAAATGGCCATATGGAAATTGCTGTTTACATTCACTGAACATTCAATTTGACAAATGTTGGACTGCCTGGCAATGGTGGTAGGAGTTTGAAATTTCTACTGGTTTGATCCCTGCTCCACTGCCTTTGTTATTGTGTTCTTGGGCAAAAGCTTTCATCTACCTTGTCTGTTGGTGGTGGTCAGAAGGGCCAATGCCACGATACAGCAGCCTCGCTTCTATCAGACTTCTCCAGGGAGGCAGTGGCTACAATACAGTTGCTTGCCATCGTCAGTGTGTGAATGGGAATGACTTGATCTCATGTAAAGTGTCATGTAAGTCCAATATCATTTCATTATACCTTTCTACTTCAGAATATGCTCCACTTTGTATGGATACTTAAAATCTATTGAGGGTTATGTGTAATGTGACAAAATGTATAAAGTTGCAAAGTTATTTTTCAAGGCACTGAAGAGTCTAATTAAAATGTCAACATTTGCAATTACTTGAACTCTTTGCCGTTTCGGTGCACTTTAAGGATTTTAGGCTTGAGAACCTTAAATCACCCCAGCTGTCATTGGGTAGCAATGTGACCCTTCTACCAGTGTTAGAAGTTGCCTGTCCACTTCCACAGTTGGACATTTTAAATATTTAAAGGTGAGATTGTAACCAGTAGGTATAGATTCAACATTTACAAGAACTTGTCTGACTTTAAAAGCGAACGCAGGTCTTTAGTCGTCATCTAGCATCTGACTCATCCATCTTAGCTGTTGCATGGAGGGCTAAACCGATAAAATCTAGTCTGACAGTTGGAGTGACCTGCGGTGGAAAATCTTGAGCCCTGCAATGGACCACATTCAGGCACACAGCATAGTTCTATTACAGGGAAAAGATTGTCATTAAGACTTCGCCCATTGTTTGCACTGATTAACAAGGACCAACGTTTTTAGATTAATTAACAAAATAGGAAAAAAATTGGGTCACCTGACAGAGTGTCAAAGGGATGGTGGCGCCATAATTAATGGTCATTCTAGCCTCCGCTTTGAGTTACACTGGAGCCTACTTGTCTAACTGATAACCCTTTTAGACGAATGTCACCGACCTGAGTCGCAGACATGCTTGTGGATTCATTAACACCCCACTAAAGGACTCTATTTTTCCCTAAAGATATGCAGTAAAAAAAATTTCCTCAGTTCTTGATTTGGAAACCTCTTCACAGGATGGCTTCTGCAAGTGGTAAAGCTGAAAAAGCCTCAAAATTTGAGATGCTGAAGCTTTTGGAGAACTGCCGGAAGGAAAGAGATGATGCTTTACAACGGGAAAGTGCTCTCAGGGAAAAACTCAGGCAGAATGAGACGAGGTTGCGTTCAACCGAGGGCCTGAAACAAAAACTGAAGAGCTTGACTGTGGACAACAAGGAGCTTAGAAAGCAAGTGAAGGCTCTTCGGACTGATATTGGACTGGAGAGAAGTCCCAACTTTTCAGGGAAGACTACCAAAGATATAGTCAATGATTTTGAAGAAAAGGATCGTGAGTGCAACTCCTTAATAGACAAGACCGGGAAACTTAGAGTGACCATTGATGACTTGACGGCAGAGCTGTCCAATGTGACCACCTCCAAGATGCTCTTGGAGGACCAAGTGCAGTCATTACAGCAAAATCTCAAGGATATGACAAATAATCAGCGGCGTCTGCTGAAACTGTGGGACGACAAGAAGACCCAGAGGGAGCAGCTCGCTCTTCCTGCTATTGTTCAGAAACCCTTCACCCACAAAGAAGTTCAAACCGACATGTCCATAAGCTCATACCAGAAGCTCCCACCTAATGCTTTTGAGACCAAGCAGACTAGACAGGATGGAGACAAGGACAATTTATCTTCCTTTGGTAATGGCTTTCATTATAGCAGAAAGAGTTCTGTGCACAATGAAACCTAATGACTTCAGTTCTGGCAGTTCATGCAAGGATGGTAACAGTGACACTAAAGTGAATGATTCAATGAATTTTTTCTGAATTACTATGCTTGATACATATCTGTAACCAAGAGGCAAATCCTATAAACTCAAATATGACATGTCAGTTGAAACTGAGCTGGCTCAAAGAGAAAATTTGTTTTGTGAACAATGACTTGGTATTTTTTTTATATATAAGTTGTTGATGTGTTGTCTTTTCTTTCTTTTTTACAAAAGAAACATGTTGACTCTTATGGTGTAAATAATAGAATATTTTCAGTACACCGTACAATGAAATTTCATAATGGTAGATATGATAATAGCTATTGAGAAGTCAGTGGACACACTGGGACAGTTTGTAGACAGAGAAGACCATCAGAACATGATATTCTATGTTTAGATGACATAGACTATCATAGTCTATGAATGATATAGTATGTCTATATATTGCGTATATAGATATAATACATAAAATGTGAAGCCAATTTATTAGGCTGCAAGAATGTATAATCTTTAAATTGATTAATTTTGAATATTGATGGCATTAAAAGCATTTATGATATTGAACATATTCTAATTTCATTGACATAGAAAATCATCTAAAAGTGCATTTATTTCAGTAACATGAAAGTAACATGTTATTCAGACCATTACCTACAGATTTATATTTTTCAAGTGTTTATCTTAACTAACTGATGCCTGGGCTTGCAGCTATTGAAATGTGTGATGTGATAACCGGAGCAGCTGAGCAACAGTTCAGCCTTTTTTCTCATTAGTCCAGGTAAGGTGATTCTGGCAATGTCTCTGTTTCACGAGTAGCTTAACACAAGAAATGATATAGTTGTAGCCCATTTGGATGCCTTTGGAGGCAATGACTCCACACCTTATGAATTTTCCCAACTGGTCTTTAAACCAATGTGTGCTATCCCTGTTGCTTGCACACCTTTCTTTACCACATTTTTTTCTTACACTCAACTACTAACATACTCTGTGAAGAGCCAACGTCTTTAGTAATGGCTTTTTCTGGCCTTCCCTTCTTGTGGAGTGTGTCATTTTTACCATGACTGTGCAGGTAATAACATGACAGTAAAAAGCATTTCTGTATTAAAATATTTTTATTGGTCTTATTTGATATCCTAATTTTCCAGGATATTTTTATGAGCTGTAAACCATGATCATAAAAATTACCATAAATAAACAGTGTATTGAATCTATATTAAAAATTAATTTCACTTTTTGAAAAGAATTACTGAAATAAATGACAATTTCAATTAAATGTTATTAATGTTGTACTTTATCAAGCTGGTCTTGCCGAAGGTTGAAGTTGTACCGAGGACGATTATGGGAACCAAAACAGACATTTTTTTGCGGAGCTATCCAAACAATTCTGATCCCAGAAAGTTGTAGGAATTCCCATTGAGCCATTACTTTCGTGTTGATTTGTCTTAATGCCTTGAGTTGAGTTTTAGTTTTGTTATTTTAATGTATTTTCTGTGGACTAAAACTAAAGCATTTTAACTATTATTTAAGTGTCTCATTACGTGTTACCTACACAGCACTGCATTTATGTAGAAAAATATATTTGAACTAAAACATTTAACAGGCAGTAAAACGGGCAACTTTTAATCGGGGTCCTTCAGAAGTATCTTGAATGCATGTGGCGCGATGTAGATGATGTGGATACCGGAGGCTAAAATAATTTGACAGCCCGAGAGCTGAAGACAACTTTATCGCAGAGTGGAGTAATTTTCAAACAAGCATCATGTTTCCTTCAGAGACAAGCTGCTGGTTTATCCGCAAGGTGAGTTCTTTTTGATAACAGTTCACTTACAGAACTACAAAACTGGATCGCTAAGCTAAGAGGCTAACCTCTACCCCATTTGTTTATGCTAGCTTCTTCGAGTTCCGTTTTATAACTTACTGTTTTTAATTTAATTTTGAGTTAACTTAATTTATGTAAAGCAAATAAATAAATAAAAAGCAAGAAGAATACGTTCTGAATTATTTTAAAGAAATGCAAAAGTTGGGAAACAAAAAGTTTGTGAATGTAATGTTAGCATTGTCATATTGTACGAATATTTCCATTTGTACTAGCGGACATTAGCAAATACTTATATGTTTACTAGTGCCTTTCTCGGTTTGGTAAACATAAAATATCAAAAAATGTCAGTCACAAAATAAAATGATCTAATTTCGCGAATTGGAGCTTTTCCAGATAGATTTCAGAAGGTACAAGAAAACCCGGCGTGCTGTGTAGGTTGTAAGTTTTTAATGATGCTTATCTGTACAACATACAGTCAGCAGGGTTCCTCTACATGCAGACTTTAAACAGCACCTTTGTGCTGTTTAAAGCAGAGCATTTGAAAACTAATTGAGAAGTTGCGCTCCTGCATTGTAGATTTTCCCATTCAGTAATGGGTGGTAGGTTGATTTATAATGGAGAACAGAAATAACCTTCATTGTTTTTCAGGGTGGAAATTCCGGTTGACAAGCAGCAATGTGGCAAGTCAAAGCATTCAGCTTTACACAAAAATAAAAAATATTAGAAACAGAACTGAGAATAACATAACATAAAGTGAGGGTAAATTTACAGCATAAGAAAAAAAACTGGAGTTATTGAAAATGGCATAAAAATAGACTAAATGTATCTTTGTACATAAAAAAAACAATAGAATATTTACAAGAAGTGGAACAAACCTAACAGCAGGGATGCTAATTAGAGAATAAATATGGCAAGCTAGTATTTATTTTGCTTACAAATGCTTGAGGAAATTATCAGCTATGTTTTGTAGCATAAATGTTTTTCATTTGTTGGTGTAATACTACTGCCTTCTCTGTTCAGATTATTTGGTGGAGAGCTGCTGCCAGCATTGCCTGGTCTGTCCTGTTGTTGCCGCCCACAACGGCAGTTTTTGTGTTTCTCAGCAAGTTCAGTTTTCTTCACCCCATTCAGACTATTTCAGGTCAGTTGCCATGTTGGTTGTGCTCTTTGACCTGTTTATCTGACCAAGTTGAACGTGTGCTTTAAACAACAACAAAAAAACTTTTCTTGTGATACCAGAATGCCTGTCTCTGCTGATGAGTTCCTGTTTGATTTTCTCCTTCATCCTGCTTGGTGGAGTGGTCATCATGGTTGGGTTCTTGAATTTAGAGTACTATACAGGTGAGTGGCAGAGAGCAGTAATGTTTTTTTTTTTTTTTGGTAATTGGGACTGAGGCTTTTTGAAGCTTTGTTTTAAGAGAAAATAAAGAACTTCTTTGCATTTTAAATGGCATTTTTATGTTTGGTTATTGCCTGCTTTGACTGAAAATACACAGTGAAAACATTTTTTTGCCATTTCTATAATTTTTTCTGTTACTGCATCATTTAAGTGCAATTAAAGAACTAGCATGTTGAAATAATTATCACTTCATTATTTTCAGTTTTCTTGCCAGCGGATTCTGTCCAATTGTTGACATATCTTGTATTTCTCTGTATCTTTAGTTATCCCGACTATTGCCTGCTCTAAAATTGCATTGCTGGGTCAGCTGCTTCACCCTCGCCAGGTTGTCAACTCCTTTGCCCACTGCCTGATGGGAGTGATTGTAGGTTGGTGTTGTGCAGTCACTGTTGGTAACAGATATGAGACACTCGGGTGCCCGTGTAAAAGTAGCGATGGGTAAGTCGATGCCAGGCCAAATTCAGTTTTAGTTTTCAGTACTTTTATCTAAGTTTAATTGCTTCGGTGTCTTTTCATCCTCTGCAGCGTTCCTCAGATGGGGCTCAATGAGTACCACCTTGTCTTTTTGCTGGCTGGAGCATTTGTCGGTTTCTCTCACAGCCTCCTGGGAGTTATCCATAACATAAATTATGTCTCCTTCCATGCCGTTCAGGTAGGGGACACGAGTGCCGCTTAACCATGCTGTTCACTTTTCATACACTCATCATTAACATGAATCTGATCTTATTTATTGCCTTTAATAATTTATTTGAAGCTTTTTGCTTAAAGCAAAGAATAATAGAGTAATAAACAACGGAGTTATTTTTTTATTTTCCAACTCCAACAGGTTACTGGAGTTGAAGATATTTTTCTTCTTGGCAGAAGAGGCAGAACTCCTTTTAGCAAAAGAAAAGCTCATATTTAATTTACCGTAGATTTATGCCCAAAGTTCTTGTTTACAAAACTTGTTTAACTTGTTTGTTGCAAAATGCTTTATATGCATCCACATATGAAGGAAATAGGAAAGATTTAAGATTATGATGGGTGTAAACATCTTATCTGACTTATAGCCTTAACTCAAATAGCCAACATTAATCCCAAGCTAAACCGATTTCTGCTTCTATACTAACAGTCCACCTGTTACTGTTTCCTCAGCAATACAAATATCTCCACTTCAAAGGGTCCCTGCCCTTAGTGCTGAAGTGCAGCGCCATTCAAGCATTTTACTCTGTCAGGAACTTCACTGTTGCTTATTTCTTTCTGGGTGAGTGACTTGTTTCTTAAAGAATTTTAAAAAAGTAATCTTAACCACATAGTTTAGTTTTGTACTGTTATTCATTGCACATTATCACAATTGTTATCAGTTTTTTTTGTTTTGTTTTGGGTTTTTTTTTTGTGCACATTTTGATATAATTTTTTTTTTTCAGGTTATATCCCAAAAACATGGATCTGCAAAAGTCTGAATCTTCATTTGGACAAGTATATGTTTTATACATAAGTTCCATAAATGTTTTGGGCCTTCAGAGCATTGTGAGGAGTTGAATTAACATTGTTGTGTTTGAATCTCCTCGTTCTCCTCCAGCTCTGTCCATCGTCTGGACAGCATAGCTGGATTTGTGGACCTGTCCCTCCTCTACCACCTCTGGATCAGCGCCACCTTCCTCCTCTTCACCTGGTACATCACATTGCTGCTCTTTAGGATCTTTGTCACAGAGGTATGTGAATTGATTGAAATGCTTTTTTCCAAGTTAAACCCAGTAGAAGTGACTTTATATTTATTTGCAATGGTTTGATCTGAGTATTACATGGCACTATGTGATATAGTAGACTCGGCTTTGACCCAGGTGTCTTGGCTTGCTCCCTTTGTGTAAAATACAAATGCACGCCATACATTTCAGTTATTGGTAAAAATAAATAAATAAATCTCAGTAAATCAGAGGAAAGTTTGTGCTTGTGAAGTGTCAATGTTGAAAAATTCAAGTGGTATCAATATTTTGTAAGCCACTGGCAGTCATGTGAAAACATTGTGGATATATTTTTTGCAGGTGTACAGTTTTCCTGTGCAACCAACTTTTACTGAAGATTCACACCAGTGTCTTCCCAGAGTTCTCACTGACCAGCAACCAATGATCTTGAAGGTATAAAAATTGACTCGCAGGTTGTTGCGCAGTCATATTTTTATTGTTTGTTTTCTGACTCTTGCCTTCTTCTAAATGTTAGTTCCTAGCCCTGCAGGACTTGGCTCTGCTGTCCAAACATTCTCCATCCAGACGCGGTGAAGTCTTCAGTCTCAGCCAACCAGGTCTGCCACATTTTCCACATGCAGAATAATTCTTTGTGATATTTCATTCTTTTATTTAAGTGCATATTGATATCCACTTTGGCTTTCAGCAGTATTTTTTTCCCATCTTTTGTAGGTGGGCATCCTCATAACTGGAACGCTGTCAGTAGAGAGTGTCTGGCTCTGCTGGCTGATCTGACGCAGAGACTTGTGGCTTATCATGAAACCGTAGCAACCAATGGGAGGGCCAAATCTCTGTCCAGTGGCAGTGAAAGAAAGACTTCATCTGACACATCATGTAAGTTGCTCACAAGCGTTTGATAAAGGTGAAGCCTTTCAGATCACTAAAGTTTAATATTTTTTCTTTACCTTAAAGTTACCTCTGGTACAGAAGACCTGGTTAGTCCAAGACCAACTTTCCTAACCAAGACTCCTGCTTCGGTTTTTGCCCGCTCTTTTGCCGGATGTCCACACAGCCCTCTGACGGCACCATTCACGCCCGACCTGGACAGCCCCTTTTCCTCCCCCACCTTGCGGCGGCTCACTGGTCCGGTGGATCAATGCTCGCCGTGGCACGGCTCGGTGCAGAGCCCACACATCATGAGGCGGGCGCCCAAACTGTGGTCCACCTCCGCAGGTTAGAGGAGGGTTAAACAAAGGCCACACCTTTTAATCTCTTAATGTTTAGCAGCAAAGCAAGCCATACTTTTTTACTTCTGATGTTTGCCTATTTTGGACTGTATCGTAGTAAGTAATGAGAATATTTGTCTTTCCAGAGTCACAGGTCAGCAGCAGCCCATCACACTCTCCAGCCTCGGTTCCCAGTCCCAAACAGGAACCCACCAAACCAAGTTTTCTGGCCCAGTTCCTTCAAAACAGAAAAGAACAGGTACTAAAAAGTCACAGTTATAAATTTGTTACAGTGCCTTTCAAAAATATTCCCCTAATAATTTGATATTTTGTTGTTTAAAACCACACATTTCAATTTATTTGATCAGATTTGTATGTGTAGACCAATACAAAGTATTGCATGACTTAAAGGAGAACAGTTCTTCCAATGTCACATCAACTATAACCAGTTAAAACCACCAAAAATTAACAGAAGCAACACTCAATCAGATAATACATAATTACCAACTTCAATAACCTGATTAACTTCTAATATTCCAAAAAAAAATTTTTTTTTTGAAAATTAACTTAATTTTAAATATGTTGTTTTTGCTTAAAATATTCTTGAAATATCTTTTAGAGAATATAAAAGAACAACTTAGATTTGGATTAAACTTCACTGAAATTACATTGTTGCATTGAACTGAGTCTTTTTGCTCTTTCATTAAAGTGAGAAATGTTCTGTGCTGTATTACCAGCAGGGTGGTTATTGGGATGAATCACTATTTTTTATTATTATTATTATTATAACTTTTCTATAGTGCCTTTTACATAAGATCCCAATTAAAACACATTGAAGTTTTAAACAATCAAGGGTTGTGAATACTTTAACAAGGCATTGTATGAATCTGTCCAGCTCTGCACTTCAGATTTAAGGCTTTCTTCACTCAAACTCTTTACAGAGATCATAACTCTAAAATAGTTTCATGAGGTTTATGAATAAGTAAAAGTGTTGACACCAAATATACAAACACCACATTGTCAGTAACGGGTTTGAAAATCATGTTTGGTTTTTATTTTTACTGGAAATATGCCTTCACATTAAAAAATTGTCTTATTTGAGTGTAATCACTTGATCTAAGCTCTTTTTCTGTTTGAAATCAAAACATTTCTGCACTTAATTGTTTCTCCCAGGTTAAAAATTTCATGGCAAAGCGGGTGCTGATAATGTATTTGTTTAACAAGGTAAGGATGTGTGAAGCATGTGCATGAACACCGAGGGGCGGCAGCATGCTCTTATCTGACATCACAGATCTTCATTTGTTTCTAACAAATCACTAATCTACCTTCTGGTTCTGGGCCTAATCTTGCCGGCATTACTAATGTAGCTCTTTTCCATCTAGCTGTTACACTGAGCCTGGCTAATTATCTTGAAAGCTTGGATTAAGGAGTCATGTAACACATGCTTTGAAACTCTTGCTTGATGATGAAACCTGTGTTATTTGTGCTTATCAATTATTGATGAAACTTTGCTTTTCTAATCACGCCAGATATCTGTCAACATCGCACAATTGGTGGTTCTTTGTCTCTTGAGATTTATGCTTCTTCCTCTAATTACTGCAGCATGTAATGTGGCCCATAGACATGTGTCCAACTAACAACTCTTGAATTTACAGCTGTGAACATTTAAAAGAAACACTTAGATTCTCTCTACAGAATCTAAGTGCTTTCTCTAGAGACTTTTGCCCTGCTAAAATACAATGTTCATAAAATATTTAAATGATTTAAAATATGCAGTTTGTCATATTTTGAACCAAAGAACCCACAATTATACTCGGAAGAATCAGATATATTTCTATACAGCTACATTTTAATAGATTAGATTTTCATCAAAAAGGATGTTTTATGTAACATTTACCCTTAAAAGGGTAGTATTTTGTATTTAGAAGTGTTTATTTGAAAAACTAAAGTTTTTCAAAACTTTATCATATTCTCTGAAAATGATAATGCATTAAACAAAAAAGATTTTTTTTTTCTGCTTTGTAATGCTATGTTGTGGACTACACAGTGTTGAAAGAATTATGTAAAAGTTAGCTAAAATGTTTTTTATTTCTTGGAAAATGCCATTTGAGATGTTTTTTTTTTAAACTGGTAAGTACTGATGAAAAACTGGCTTAAAGACTTTATTCAGTTATTGAAAAACTTTGCAATTTTGAAACCATAATGTTTTAAAACTGCTACCTGCCCATGCTTCATCCATGCAGGTGTTTAAAACTCTGCCCTTTATCGACAGAAATGACACGGCAAAATGTAATTAAGACTTAAAGCAATTCACTTTTTAGCGCTAATCTAATTTATTGGGATGCATCTGTAGTCTTCAGAGAATCTTCCAAAACATAACAATAAGACTTATCTAATCTTCATAATTGAATTGCCACCAGAGCTGATCTGTGAAGCCGTATGGGTCTCATTAGTCGGTGTTGCATCTTAAAAGACAACGCTCACTGACTGATGTTTTGTCCTGCAGCTTCCAGAAGCCTCTAGTCAGGCCCTCTTCGCAGACAGCCAGGCTCACATCTGGGCGTTAGAAGGTAGGACGACATGTCTGTGCTTCCATCTCGATCAGATGGAACTCATTAGTCCAGCATGTTCATCGCTTTCTCCTGCATCCACCCTGCAGCGCTGTCATACCTGGTCCAGGCCTCCTTCACAGAGGACCAGTTTGGGGTTGTTCAGACTACATTACCCAGCATTCTCAGCTCCATGCTGCACTTACAAGAGGTAAGTTGACATGGTTTAATGTGGCTCATTATAAGATAAATTCACTGAATGGTGGAAATTCATGGAAAGAATTCTTGATGCAAAATGTTGGTCAGACTCAATACTTTGTAATCAGGAAGGCTTTTTTTGTTTCACCTCAGCTCAACTACACAGGAGTTTATTTATTCGCACACGAGGTATTTGAAGGTTTGAAAAGATATATATATATACAGTGGTGTGAAAAAGTGTTTGCCCCCTTCCTCATTTCCGTTTTTTTTGCATGTTTGTCACACTTAAGTGTTTCGGAACATCAAACCAATTTAAAAAATAGTCAAGCACAACACAAGT
>CAEFZY010076345.1:0-28478 GCA_903066815.1 Brachyrhaphis roseni
TTCAGTTTGTCACCTGCTGCCGCGATCGACTCAAAACCTTCCCGCGATCGACCGGTAGATCGCGATCGACCTTATGAGCACCCCTGGTCTACCCTATCTTTAGATCGGGTAGACTTGTAATTTCCATCTGCCCTAAAGTCTCACCAGTACACCTCTGTTTCATCTTACTGATCAGGCAGCTTGACAAGGCTTGAAACGGCTGCCGACATCTTCCAAATTTGTCAATAAGTCAGGTATCCACCAACACCAAACAGCAGAAATTCTGTTATCATGAATCAAAAAAAAAAAAATACAGATCCTCCTCGTCTTTCAGGGATAACATAGACAGACAAAAATATTTGTAAACATCCCAAAAGTCCAAAATGTATCCTGTTGGATATATTATCTGCAGGATAAGCAGGCTCTCCTTTTCCCAATCTTCTCGTTGAGAAAATCTGATCAGCATTGAGAGACCAGTTAAACATGTCCATAATTTGTAGATTAAGAGGATATGCAAAGAGAGGCTCCAAAAAAGCCTCTCTTTTTTGGAGAGGCTTTTTCACAGCGAGAGCTGAAAGAAAAAGAAAAATACTGGTGTTTAGTTAGTGAAAGGATAGTTGAAATGAAATGACTCCTGTGGGTTCTGTGGAGCAGATCCTGTAATTGTTTTGTGGCCTTCTTTCCTCTCCTGTTCCAGGTGATGCCGGCGCAGCCCCCCGTCCTTCCCAGAATAACGTCCCTCCTAGCAGGGGCTCTAGTGGCACTGGGAGTGCAAGAACATAGACCTGCTCTCAACCTTCTGCCCCCCATCCTTTCCTCATTGCGACAAAGCAAAAATTAACAGTAGAAAGATAAGTCAGTAAAATGAATGTTTGTTCCTGAAAATGTTCATTCACCCTCACCTCTGTATAGTGCAGCTTAAAATGAAACTACAAACAGATGTTTATTTCTTGCTGCCTCTGTGTTAGATAAGCAGTCATGGCTTCTCTCTGCTTCATCTGTTTCAATTCAGCTGTCTACTTAAACCCTTCCTTAGTTTTTTGGGCTCAGACATCACAGGGTTGTCAGTTACTGCTCCGCTGCCAAATGTTGTTCTACCAGAAAAGCTGCCGTTCTTTCACAACTATTAAAAGCATCAGATTTTAAAGCTTTTTCTATTTGAAGCTTAGGAATAAATGTTTACATGTTAAAGATTAGCTAAGCAGCTTCAGAACAAATTTTCTACTTGCCTTGAGTATAAGTAATAAAAGAATGTTGAATATTTTCCATTTATTTGAAGATATTTGCAAAGTGATTATTTTGTCCCTTTTTAAAAGTTGCTTTAAAAAGGGGCAAAAGCATTTTTGTCATTTAAGCAATCAAAACATCAAGCATAAATGGTAAGAAAAAATAATCAAATGTAAATGTATACATTTTGAACTGTGTGGTTGAAATTGCTGCCACAAGCTTTGTGTTTCTATCGCTGCTTGGAAAGAATTTTTTTTCTTATGACAACAAAAATCATCACAGCTAGAGTCTTTGTTTACCTTACTGACTTTCAATTGGCTCTCTAGAAGTTATGGAAATTTAGAATAGCAGATTTCTGAACATCAAGCTCTGGCCTGAGAGGAAGTCACATGTTTGGACAGCATTGTTTTATTTGCTAAATCATCTCATATTTCCTAATCTTCCTGCAGTCCATGGGGTTGGACCTGTCCTTACACATTTTGACTGGATTGTTTCAGTGAGCACAGCAACTTAGTGGCTATTTTTTAACAGCCATCAGAAGACACATATTTTGGGTGAAGTATTTTTAGCTAATTATTTAACAAATGGCATCTTCACCGCATTCAGCCTACGAGCTGGTACAACAGCAGTCCAAATATGAGTTGAATTTATGTGGAAATAAAATTTTGATACGGAACAGTGCTGTGGCCAAAACAGCCCCAGTTTCCAAGCCTTTAATGCTGCGTTGATAAAAGTGATATCTTAATAAATACATTTAGCAATGCACATATCTTTACAATATAAATTCATTTGTGCTTCAACTGTAAAACCAGTTTGTGGGTTAAAAGATGTGTTCCTTCACTTTCTTTTACTGACATTAAAAGTACACAAATAAATAAAATGCACTCAGAAATGTTCAACTCTTTGAAGCTTCCTGTTGACTGGTTGGTTCTTAACATTACTTAAAAAGAACTTATTTGACCGTCTTTAGGCTAACATAGGAGGGGTTGGTCTATTTATTATTGGTTTTTGCAACTGCTGTAATTTCAAGTCCTCATCATTACTCACACTGATTCATGCATTTTCACAAGAAATGCTTTATAAAACTAATAGATTTTACTTTTATAAAGTAAAAACTAAAATATATTAGTTTTAGTTTTGGTAGCTGTGGTTCATCAGTAACCTGCTGTATTAAACAAATTTCAGGTCCAAATGTGTTCAGTTCTGCATGTTCTACAGTAAACTCTAGTGTGATTCCTGACTGGAAGAATAAACTTGTTTGACTAACATTATTCCTGTCTTGGATGTACTTGGGAGGACATATATACAGTGCATATGAAAGAAAAATCAAAGGTGATGTTGAATTTCTGTCAGTACTTTGATAGCAAAATTCTTGCAGTGGGGAAATATTAAATTCTTTGCCAAATGAGTAAGTTTTCTCACAAAGAAATGAAAATGCTCTTTTTAAAAAAAAAAAAAAATAGGGATACTTTTTTTTTTTTTGAAAATGAGCACAATATTTACCAAAACAGACAAATACTATATTACAAAAATATTTGGTAAACTTGTGGAATCATACTTTATATAGACTGGGAAACTGTTCAGAGTATTCTCTCACCCTACAATGACTAAGATGGAGTAAAAGGTAAATAGATGGTATACTTTGATTCCAAGTCCGAATTGTAAGGTTTGAATCCAATGAGCTAAGGTTGTCCAGAAATGTTTAAGATATTAACTAAATGAAATTTCAAGAATATGCCAAAAATCTTGTATACTTGTTGGTACAATGATGTTTTACTGTTGTAGTGCTTTATCAAGGTACATCATACTGTAAGTAGGACAGGTCTATGTCCTCTTTATGTTCTTGTAGCATTATCTTTTTGCTGTTTGAGAAGAAAAATAATGGTCTTCCTAGTGGCCATTAGGAAGACCATTATTGTACCATTTCACACCTGTTGGAATGGTACAATATTTACAATGAAAAGATTATTTGATCTTTGTTGTTATTGGACTAACAATATTTGAGATAGGCCATAATATCATCTGGAACATCTTATTTGTGACAGTAGTTATTGTAACATTTAAAACATTTTATCTGAGAAAGTACTGGCATTTTGCGAAGACAGCTCCTGTTTTTCCTCTGAGAAGCCCACCTTTTCCAGGGCTCTAACCATTCCCACTACTCCTCCATAGCATCTGGGACACCAGTAGAAACTTGGGGTTTGGATCTAAGGAAGGGATGGAAGAGATCAAATGGGATTCACCCTTAAGCGTTTCATGTGGTTGGACAGGTGAATTTTGGCCTGGTCCTCCTTTCAGAAACTCTTGACTGGTTTCCTGACTGTAACTTTGTAATCATCTCCTGCCAATTTTGTGCAGGACTTGAGGACTGAAGGCTGCTTTTGCTGCTCTGTAGCTCTAATGTGCTTCTTGGTGTGTGTTGGCAATGGCTTATTACCTTGGTGGCTTGTTTTGTTTTGTCTTAACTAACCCACAACTCATCTTCAGTGTTCTGCATAAAACTCCTAAGGATTGAGTATGATCAGTACAGTCCTTCAGTCCAGAGGGATGAAAGTGGACTAGCGCCCCCAACGGCCAAGTTATGTCAAAAAAACCTACTGTGAAACATAACAGCGGTGGGTGGGACCATGTGACTTCAGAAGTGGGAAGTGGAACTGGAAAACTGTCGGCCTTCACCTTCGAGAGTATTTTTTTCTAATAAACTTTATTCAAAGCTTCTTGAGATAACAGTAACAGGCCAAGCGAAACAGACCAGTAAACATGCTGCATAAAGCCAAAGTAAAATGCACTTCAGATCTGACAAGTTCACACAAAAACATTTTACAAAGAGCCTCTGAATCTAAAGGTGTTTCAGCACTTCACTAGTGTAACAGCGCCCCCACGTGTTGAAGACAGTGTGAGCCACTTAGCGCCGCTGTGTCGTCTCAAATGTCTTAAAACACTTTAAGACATTTGACAAATCTGTAATTTAGACTTCAGCAGAAGTCTAAATTGTCTCTGAGTGTGTTTCTGTCAGCATGGCCAGTTACTAATACTTGTATATACTTTATCTAACGGTACATTTTTAGTCGTGTGTGAATGGGAGAGAGAGACAACGGACAAGTTGAGACAGAGGTGAAGGTGTGGTGGCAGCAGGCTTGACGACTAAAGGAGGAGCATTTAGTGTCACAAGGAACGTTTGGAGAACCCGCTGTCCTTCCGTCAGTGAGGAGAGGAAAAGGTTTCTGAAGGAAGAGGAGGCAGCAGGACTTCATTCCTTCTTGGAGATTTTCAAACCGCGTCCCTGTCGCAGCTTTACGTCAAAATTACTGCAGTAAAGAAAGTTTACTAATCTGCTACACCAGAAGGTAAATCAACTCTGAGGTTCGTGAATGATTGTGATGCGTTGACCCAAAATAGGAAGATACGGTTCAAGTCCAAATGCTGTTTTTTCCAGAGCTGTGTTGACTGCTAATTAAATTTAAGCTTTGTTTCAGAAAGTGGCTTTCTTACCGCGTTCAGGTGTTCCAGGAAAAGGTCAAAGACTGTGGAGCCGACAGAGCTCTCACTCTGCCCCTTTAAACAGGAGCTTTACAGAAGTTCAGCAAACTTTGGTTAAAGTCAACAAGATTCTAAATATCAGCTGCGACCTTATAAGTTGAGGGTCAAAAGATTTTTTCTTCATCATAACTACGTTGGTCGAAGGGTCACACATGTTTAATAAAATAAATAATAATAACCCTATAAGCTAATGATGATAAACTGTTCAAGCCTCAGTTTGTTTGCTGCTGCCGTGTTCTGATTCCCTGACTCCGCATCATTTTCCATCCGGCAAGGCAAGAGACGGCGTTTGTACGAGATTTCATGCGGCACGGCGGAAATTTTTCATTATTGCTAAAAATAAATATAAATATACAGTATTTAGTCAATGGAATCTACCAGAGGTAGAAACAGCACTGAAATTAAACTAATGGATATTCTGGCTTTACAAGATAGAAATACTGGATATATATATATTTTTTTTATCTTGATTAATTAGGACACAAAATAGGCTAGTAAATAAGAATAATTGATGAAAAAAATGCTCACATGTGAATTAACTATGCAGCTGAGCCCCTGCATCGCACCTGGATAAATGAACTGAAGAAAGAAGTTTAATTGGTTGCAACTCCAGTGAAGATGACTGAAAAAGCCTTTGACACTAAGACTGGGTTTGAGGTTTGATAAAGTCAGGAGAGATGACAGACAGACTCCTGGGTTAAATGATGAAGTTTATTTTCAGTGTTAAACTGTGTCCTTATAGAGGAAGACTTTCCACATTTTAAACCTGGTCTATAATGTAAACAGTGTCTGCCTCCCGGACCAGGAGCTGCAGTTACCGTAACTTAGTTACCTTCTAAAAAAGGTAACCTTCTAAAAACGGTAACGGTAACTAGGTTGTATAAGTAAAATATGATCATTTCTTTCAGCAGTACTTCAAGAAGTGCCACAGAGAAACACTGTGCAGAAATACTCTGAATGTTTTAGGAGTGCTAACAGTACTCTGAGACTCTGCACCAGAACCTCTGAGCTTCTATGGTAGCTCAGCAGCATTCACCTGGCCTTTGGGTTAATACCCAGAGGCCAGGTGAATGCTGCTGCTGCACTCCTCACTGAAAACACACGAGAGAAAATGATAAAAATGGATCTTTTTCTCACAGTTCAGACCTTATGCATTAAATTCTAAGATGATCAGTTGTTTAACTTTTCCATGGTTTCACTTGACGTCTGTGTTTTACCAGCTAAATAACAGGAAATTCATTCCAACTTTGCTACTTTGAAATTAAATGGTGGTTGGTTCTACAGATACATCTAAATTACATTATGTAAAACAATTCAATATTTTTTGTCAAGATATCAGAAAGTGAAATTGCATGTTATATTTCTATATAACATATGAGAAGCTTGAAATATTTCATTGTGTGTGATAATTCTAAACCACACACAGTGAAATATTTCAAGCTTCTGTTTCTCGTAATTTAGATTATTGATAAAGAAAACCCAAATGTCTTAAAATTTTAATATTGCATCAATAAAAAATAATATTCTAAACAGAAATATTAGGCTTCTGAAAACATTATTTATATCTATGAACTCATTGCTTAGTTGTGGCTCCTTTTGCATGACTTACTGCATCAACGCAGCGGCGGGTGTGTAGAACTCGTCTGTGTGTTGTGGCTCTATGCTCTGAATCCAGCCTCAGTATTTTGCTGGACAAAATTCCTTCCACTCAACTTTCTATAAATGTGCTATGTGTTTTTCACAATATTGTATTTGTCTAAGATACAGAATTTTGGAGCTTTATTATATGTAAGGGATAATCAAAATTTGTCTAAATTTAAAGTATGAAATATTTTAATATTTTAAGCATTAATATTTTATTTCACATTGAATCACACAGATTCAATGTGAATTGAATCTGTGTGATTCTGAATTTCCCTTTTTAAAATGTGCAAAACATTGATTTCCTTCACAATATTTTATTTTTTATGTGCTTGTAGTTCTAAAGGATTTATGTAAATTATCTTTGCACTATTGCTTTTCACTCCTTTAAGCTCAGTAATTAGTTTTTACTGTGACTCTATATTATGCTGTATATCCATGACCATGAGAAAAGGGGAGCTAATTTAAACGAACTAATTATATGTTTTGACAAGTTTCAACAATCTTTTTTTTTTTCAGCAATATCAAAAGGTGTCTCACCTTGTTTCATGGTTTTTATTGATGTCTTTTGCCTTTTTGCAGCACTTCTGTCTGACAAATTTAAGTTTCCTGCCATAAAAAGAAACATGCGTAGATTCAGCTCTGAAGGATCCCTTCTGGATCTTGATACCTTACAATGGGACAACCTATCGCAGAAGAAGTCAGAATATGGAAGCAAGAGAATGTCGGTCACATGCAGACCTCATTTGAAAAATGATAAACTAGAAGCAGGGTCAGCTGGCTTGATTCCCAGCATTCAGGAGCCGACGCAGACACCCAGCGAGGTTAGGAGGAAGGAGGAGATCAGAGAGCAGAGTGTCAGCGTCGAGAACTTGAGTGAGTTCGGGAAGCAAGAAATGGACCACCTCAAAGTGTGTGCGATCAATGAAAGCTGCAGGGCTTACAGTGACAGTCAGCTGGCTGCGGTGGCAGAGCATGTCATGGATGGTGGGGAAAGAGAAGGCCAACATGAAACGCCTCTGTCAGTCTCCTCCAACCAATTCTCCTCAAAGTCCCAGGAAAAACACCATCACAAGGCCAGACTCTCAGCTGCTAAGCTACACCTCAAGAGTCTCTTTGATAAGGTAGGATGTGTACTACATTTCCACTCACTAACATCTCCTATCACTGTGTAAGAGCTAGGCCTGTTGTGATGTCACATTTTGATGGACGACAATCTGTCCCAGAAGTTATTGTGATAAAGGATAATATTGTTGAAGTAATGTAATGGTAATGGCATTGTAATGCAAGAACACATTCTCAAAGATCAATGATTAAAATTCTAATGAACATTTAACACTGGAACTGGAAGACATTTAAATATTAAAAATAAATAAAACAACAAGTAAAATTAATTAAGTCTCTATAAACAAAGTTGTTCTTCAAGAAAAAGGGCCTAGTTCAGACCAAAGCACCAGAATGAAGACTTGTATCATCTGGTTAAAAGAGAGAGAGAGGAAAGAGTAACAATAAATCATGAAAGTAGAAATGATTGATTGTTTTAATTTATTATGCGATTAATTGATTGATTATTTATTGTGTCAGGCCTAGTAAGAGCTACCATTTCATTCTGATACAAACTAGTGGCACTGCCTTCTAGTTTTATGTTTAGGTTTTACTGGAACTCAGTTTTAAAAACTAGCCTCTAACTATGGCCATAAAAAGACTTTATGCTGATGCGAATGATGAATGTGCTATGACTTCATAGGGGCCACTGTAGCTCAGTGGTCATCTTCTATTCAGAAGGTTATAGGTTCCTCCTGTCACATGTCAAGACAAGTAACTCCAAATTGCTTAGCAATCATATCGGTGTGTAAATGTGTGTGTGTTTGCGAATGCGAATGGGTAGCTCGAGTGTAAAGCGCCTTGAGTGGTCAGACTGACTGGAAAAGCACTATCTAAGTTCAGTCCATTAACCATTCGGACTAGTTAAAGTGCTATACATGTACAGGCCATTTACCAAATAGGCAGTAATCAAAATTGTAGTTTTAACCAAGCACACAGAACAGTGGAGAGGAAAAACTCATTATCACAGGTATTTCCTCTAAAAGAAACAGAAAGTTTCACCAAAGAAAACCACAAACTTCATGAGAGATGGCTAAATAAGTGACTTTCAACATTAAGATGTAAATGCAGAGAAGAACGTGAACAATTCAGATAAAATTTTCTTACTAAAACTAAAAAATAAAAAAAATTTCTATAAGCCTTTTAACTGGAAACGTATGAAAACTGTTGGACAACACTGCAACAGCAAAGCCGCACAGATTAGGTCAGTGTGTTGGACTCACTGAAATAAAAACATGGCTTCCGTTTTATGAGCTTTCTGTCCAGCAGAACAACCCAATAATTACTGTATGAGAACTAAGCAGACGCTTTTGTTCATTAGTGATGAATTATTTTTAGTGGTTTCCTATCTGATCTATTCATCTCATTATGTAGGGAAGGAATTTTGGCTCACTTTTCAACATGTACATGTGTTTCAGTTCTTTGAAAGTCCAACTATAGTATTTCAATCTGGTTAAGGTCTGGACTTTAACTGGGATATAGGAACACTTTGATTATTTTCTTTTGTAGACATTCAGTTCTAGATTTGCTGACATATTTCAGATCATTGGTCAGTTAATGACCCGACTGCGGCCTAGCTGTGCTGTCTGTGGGCTGAGACTGGGGGTCTCATGATGGAAACACATGAAGTGGTTTATTGTGATGGGCCAGTTACAATAAATAAATCAATGAATCAGATGATAAATTAAAATGAGCTTAATAATTTCCATTTGCTTGATTTATTATTTTTCTTCTTTTTTCTCTTTCTATCAAAAACTATATGATAAAAGTCTTCAGTCTGGTGCTTTGGTCTCAGCTAGGCCTTTTCTGAAGGACAGTCTTGAGTCCATAATTCATTTATTTCTGTTGTTTGGTTTATTTTGAATATTTAAATGTCTTCCAGTTCCAGTGTCAAATGTTCATTAGAATTTAAAGTTAATTAATCTTTGAGAAAGTCTTCTTGCATTATTATGTCATTGCCATAATGGCATTAAAATAAAATATTTCAAGCATTATATTGCTTGAAAATGATCTCAAAACAATATTAACAAAGCAATAACTTTTGGGACAATTTATCATCTAGAAAGTGTTACATTAAAATAATACATTGAGTGTCCAAATAGCCATATTTGCTGCACAATTTAAAAATATTCACTCTTGGATCAATCAGTATGTCAGCTGTCCAACAAGCGCAGATGGACAAATCTGCATACTGACTGAGTCATGAACTGAATTAATCTTGATCAGTGGACTAGTTTAAAGCGCTGAAGTGAGGAAATGTGTGCAATGTGTCTGCACACATGCTGCCATTTGGACAATCACCTACTCTGTTCTTACTCTGCTTTTATTGCACATCTGTTTTTGTGGAAAAACTGTGTTGTAAATAGTTTGCCTTTTTCAATGTTCAACACACATTAAGTACATTAGTGGAAAGGTGATCTGACTCAGTTGTTTTTATTTCTATAACTGCACTTTTTTTGTTGTTGTCTCATACAGTATATCATTATTATTATTATTATTACTATTATTGATGTTTTTGTTAATCATGTTTTTTATATTTTAGATACTTTAAGAACATTTTTCTGTGAACCTTTATATAAGCTGTTGCTGTTCCAGTTGTATTTCTCCTTTGTGGAACTGCAAAGGCTATTTCTATATTATTGTCTATTTTTATTCTGTATGTAAAACCACACAAACAAATTCACTGTGAAACTTTGTAAAAGTTTCTTTTGGAAGTGGCAAAAGATTTTCAAATAATTGTATGGGTTTTGTTTCAGAGTCCACATTCATCAAACTCAAACTTGTATAATGCAGAAGAGAAAAACAGGTGAGAATCTTGCTTCATTTTTCTTCTCGCCTGCTGATAATTAACATTATCTGTAATCTGAATGTCACTTGTATTGTGAAGGAATTTCTTGTATTGCTACTTGTCTTTTGCTTGATCTATGGTTGTCTGTATGAATCCCTTGCTTACCCCGGAACACAGTGCGACAGAGAGGAGGTCTCGTATGCATTTCATGCACCAGTGGAGTCAGGTGGGCCACCAGAGCAAGGGGGGGATCAGTCACGATATGCTGAAAAGTTGGGCCGAGTCTTTGAACACCCTGCTGTCCAGTCAAAGTAAGTTCCAAACACATTACTGGCTCTAGCAGGCGACAAGGATCTAGGAAGACTTGCAAAACTAGTTTAATTCTGAAAACCTGTGAAATCTTTAGAATGATAACTAAGTTGTTGCTGTTATCGGCTCAAGCTTCCCTTAAGTTAAGAGCTGCGTGATAAACAAGAACACACGCTGCAGGAAAAGGCCAAACCAGACAAAGGTGGCCACAGCCGGCTGTTATACACAGGAATCAGAGGAGCTGTGTGGTTCTAGTCTAGGACTCAGATGCTCTGTTCAGCACAAGAGATTAGATTTCAGACGAACCGACCATAGAAGGTGATGTGCGGCCTGAAGCTTCAAGGATGAATATTCATGGTTGAAGCTTGCGTATTTCCTAAATTTAGGACATTTCCTAAAATTTCCAAATTTTAGGATCACTAAACTGAGGTTTTAGTGATCCTAAAATTTCCAAATTGATACAGAATAATCTAGAAAACTCAATAGCTGATACCATTGGATTATTTCTAATAAATATCAGAAAAATATAAGCCATTACAGTATTATCATTGTCTTAATTGGGGCTAATCAGTAGCAGGTGATCCAGCACTCATATAAATTAATGCATCCCTCTCCAAAGTTGCTTCTAGCTCTGACTTGTCATCTTCAATCTGTGTCCACCTCTTTGTTAACATTCTCCGGTTTTAAGCTGCTATTTCCTTTTCTGCTGGTGCAGAGGATGCACAGAGACCACTGGTCATTTGGCTGCTTCACTCTTGATGGATAAAGCTGCCACTGGATGTTTACCTGGGTCAGTTTGTGCCAGAGTAAGGTGGCAGCACTGCAGAGTTGCTGGAGGGGATGGGTCAGAACTGTGAGAAAAATTTACAATTGCGTGTGTTATGTAAACTACATAAAGTTTACATAACACATGAAGAGGGGGATTCGTGGACACACCAATGTGTCTTTATGTGTCACACACTGACAGCACATTGGTGAGGATACCTGGCAGTCAAAAGAGAAGCAGTTCAAACTGCCACAGGGTTTACAATAATCAACCCAGACTGACCTGTAGAAAACAGAACCTGTATCGCACAACCACTTTCCTTATGTGAAATGAGCTTAGTGAGGGAAGAGATAAAGGAGAGCTTCTGATTACTGCTCTGACCACTTTGTGTTCATCACCATAAGAGTCAGGTATCAGGAACAGGTGACTGAAAATTTGTTTTGTAGCTTGGCTAGGGTCAACTTCAGAGAGAGGTCAACAGCCCAGCCATGGTCTCTTACACGCTTCGCATCTGACTGAAAGTGTGATTGCTTGATGTTCACTAATATTGTATTTTATTTTAATCTCTGACAGTTTTAGCTAAAAGGCGGATTCTGTCTAACTAGTTGTGGTTAAATTCTGGTGGTTGTGCTTGCAGGAAAGCAGGTCAGTGAATCAGAGCAGATTTGACTGAGTTAATGCTTTGAGTTGCAGTTAAACTTTAGGTTGAATCAACCTTGATTTATATAAAAAAAAATCATTTTGTTCCATCACAAGTGTGATGATAAGTTACTATACTAAAAACTTCAGCCTACTGGCTCTCTTCAGCCACTTTGGCCAGTATATGCCTTATTATCTTTGATCTTTTTCACATTTTGTTACATTACAATCACAAACATTTCTATGTATTTTTTGGTTGTTTTTTTTACATTTTATATGACCAACACCAAGTCAGCATATACAGTAGGCTGTCCATCATCTTCCTGCATTATTCCACTCAATTAAAATCTCTCTTCACAGACAGTCTGGGTTTTCTCCAGTTGACTTGGATTGTCTTTAGTATATTTTTCTACTGAAGGTTACATGAACTGAGGCCCACTTATGTTTCTTCTCCTGCTGCTAGTTGGTGTTTCAGTGTTTGGAGCATTTCTGCGTTCTGAATTCAGCGAGGAGAATCTTCAGTTCTACCTGGCCTGTGAGCAGTACATTCACTCATCCACCAACTTCAGTCTGCAGAGAAGAGCTAAACACATTTGTGCCACCTACATCCAACCTGGCTCCCCCCGAGAGGTACCACACTGCCTTCACACTGCCTTCACCGGAAGCTGCAGCTGTCTTAACAGCTGTCTTTATGGCCAAAGAGTGGAATTTAATAACATGTTTTATTTTTATCCTTTTTATACTCAGTTGTTCTTCTAAACCCATGAAAGAATTTGTTAGCAGGTGAAGCTGCAATTTAAACCAAGGATCATGAATTTACTGTGTTTGTTCTCTTGCAGGTAAACCTGGATAGTAAAACTCGAGACTTGACTCTCCAGCTGCTGCAGGCTCCTTCTCGCAGCTCTCTGGTCTCGGCACAGAAACGTGTCTACTCTTTGCTGGACACAGATTGTTACCCACGTTTCTTGGAGTCAAACATCTACCAATCTCTGCTAAAGGATGCCGAATAGAAGCCTCACAAACCTGACGTTCTGAGAGGCTCTGTGAGCTCCACTACTCCTGAGTATAGGACACTAAAAAAATCCCTTTTTTTGTCTGAGCCTGAGATGGATCAATAAGAAATTATTAGCAAAACATGGTTTGCCCAACTCTAAGAAAATAGTAGCAAGTAGCTGTGATCCATTCAACAACACAGCTAAAGCAGAGGCTCACCTTTATCAAGTCCTCCGATAACTAATATACTGTAACTGTAACTGTCCATGTTGACTAATCACTGTTGTCACCATCAGAGATGGCTGTACTGTACTTCCATTAAAACTAAATGTTTTTAGGTGGGTGTGAGAGGTTTGGTTTATGGCTGAGACCTTTGTGATCTAAGCCATGAGGCAACATGCAGAGATTATGCAGTTGTTTTATGAATCACCTTCCAATTAATGCATTAGCAAAGAAAACTAAACTAAAAGTTAATATTTTTAGTCTTTTAGCTTTTCAATTTTATACCATTTAGGTCTCATAAATAACCTGCAGGTAATGGTATCCTGTGAAAAGATAGGCACAGGTCAAAAAGACAAAACACAGCTGTCACTGGCTGTCGGTATAAATTTGTAGGTCAACTTTAGAGTTGAATCAAGGCTGTGTCATTTGTGTTATGGGGCTGGAAATGCTGAAACAAAATGAACGAGCAGTGTTACCGTATCAGTGCAAAAGTGGTTAGATTGTAAAAACAGACATTTCAATCAAAATATATAAATAAGGCACTACAAAGTGTATATGTATATATACACTTTATCTTACTGCAGCTTCTTGACTGAAGAACTAAATTGCTTTTTTCAGGGATTTTGGAGTAAGTATCTACCAAGCTATTTTCCTGCCATCAGTTGAACTGAATGTTCTGCAGTTGTTTCTAAACATAAGTCTTCTCTGAACAGCTCTATGGATCTTTGAGCACTTCCTGGGTTTTGTTCTCTGTTTACTTGAAAGAAAAAAACAAGCCAAGCAGGAATGAGCTGTTGAAAAGGTTAAAGTTCTGTCAGTGCTGCTCAAATAGGAAACTTGAGAAACCTGAATGTTTTCACTCAGACTTCATATTAGCTCAGTCTTAAAAAAAACACGTGACTCCAAAAGGTGGACAAGTAAAATGAGCACCACAGATACGAAAGAGAAAATATTAATAAGCAAGAAATTGCTGAAGAAGTTCATTAATTTCTGAAAACAAAGTAATTCAGTCCTGTTGGTGCACTTTTAATTTTTATATCAGTCTCTGATCTTAGCTAACATTTAGATTTTTACATTTATATTGTTTTCTTCATGTAGTTTCTGTTCCCATCTATAAGCATTACTCTGTATCACAGTGTAACACACTTCATTTCCTTTAAACCCTGGAGGAAAGCAATGTCAGGCTGCTCAGTGTTATATTGACTTTTCTGTTCATATCAGGCAGATAACACAGTTGAACGACATATGCTAATATGCATGGTAGTGGCTTTTATTAAAAAAAGAATTAGTTTGGACAGGTCAGATTAGTTTGGACAGTTTGGACAGGTTGAATAACCCAGCAGAATGAGTCAACATAAAGAAATATATCAGCAAAGTGCTGCAAGTATAAACAGCCAGATGTTGACAGGAGATAAAGAGCAGTTCCTCATACTTAGAAAGTCAAGTTACAGGGTGAGTTCACCCAGAACACAAAGAATGGTTGTCATGATGACGTGTTGCCGATAGATACAAGTTTGGCTTGGTTCATTATCATCATCAGACTCTTCCTCACTCTTTACTGGAACAGTGCAGTGAAAGGGTTTTTATCATTCATCAGATTTTGTTAAGATAGTAAGAGGGTCCATGATTACCACTTGTATCAACATGACAACTTTTTGTCAGTTGTTTACAAATAATCCACCAACTGAATAAATAAACCAAATAATACAAATATTGTGGTTTTGTATTAATAACATAAATAATTGGGAAACAAATCCACACTATTAATCCTAATAAAGACTTACCAACTATACCTGACTCACTGACGCCAAAGAATTGGAGAAAGCTGTTTACTTTAACACTAGCTGATAAGGTACCATCCAGAGGTCAGGGGTTACTGGACATGAGGCGAGGTAAACGGTAAAGTCTGATAATTCCAAAGGACTTCACACATTCACACACTGATGGTGGTTAGCTACATAGTAGCCACGGCTGCCCTGGGCAGTCTGACAGACTGGTGCTACTCTGTCCACATCACAGCATATTATCATACACACACAAATTCACAGGTAAGGAGAAATTAGAAGCAGAAAAAAAGAAGAAGATCATAACTTTCTTGCCTTAGATTGAATTGGCACACTTCTATTTACCTTTAGCTTGTTGCTGGTACACATGAATTCTATAAAGAGTTTTCTATTCCAGCTTACTGGTTCTGTCTGTGAACTGTTAGAGGAAGCTGGGGTACCCGGAGAGAACCCACACATGTAAGAGGAGAACATGCAAGAAAGAACAGCAGGGATTTGAACTCAGGACCTTCTTGCTGCTAAGTAAGATGGCTACTAAGTGTGCTACCATGGAGCCCTAACGTGGCACCAGACTGACCAGTGGATTTAGTGGACTTTTCCCCTCGATGTCAGGTTATTGGAAACTGTGGAGTTTCAATAACAACAAACATCTGACTTAAGTATTTTGGCTTCACTGAAACTGAATTTAAAGTAAAACTGTTGCAGTATAGTACCATTGAAGTGTGGCTGTTCAGATGTCACAGATTCAGAACTGCACTCCACACTCAACAACCAACTCAGAAACATTGTTTTGGAACATTCTGCTTGATTTAATAGTCCGGCTAATCCATGTGTGGCTACTGTGTTTATCTTGGTCAGCCACGTTAGATGTTCCTGATCACCAAGGGCGGGTGCTTCTGTAAACCTGATTCTGCTTGACCCACTGTGCAGTGGAGTAGTTTCCTCCCACTGTCCATGACCAGTCTGGCTGTTTTCTGGTATCATCTTTCTCTAGAGCTTTGTGGTTGCCTTCAGATGAGCTCTGTTTATTGTCCAACACTTTAGTCTCGTCTGACGTTGCATGGGACTCAGTGGTTGAATCCAAGTGCTTCTTTGTGCCATCTGTGGTAGTCAGGCTGTAAACATCATCACTCTGAGGCGGCGCTGCCAGGCCAGGCTGGGCTCTGCTCAACAGAGAGACAGAAGGGTGTGTCAGTGTCTGGCCTTGAAGGCAGGCAGAGACATGCCAAGAGCAAGACACAAACAATCCTTCAGGAGCTTGAGCTGTAGCTTTAGCTTGTTTACGTTTTGCTATGAATGGAGCTCCACAGATGCAGATCTGTTTGCAGTAGCCAATGTCACCAGCAAGGTGATAGCATCCCAAGCTTAGCTGCCAGCACAAGACCTGAATTTACCATTGACTGCAAATAATAGGGAGGTCTAAACCACAGTTTAACACTGTACGTCCTTATACCTAACTTTAGCTAGAAGTGTCCAAACTTATTCCACACACAAACAGCAGTCTTTTTCTGTTGACATATTTTTGCCACATACACTTTCTCTGCACACAGGTTTAGTCACTCAGTCTAATTTACTGTCTTTATACAGCCAACAGTCAGAGCTGTAAAGTGCAGTAAATGTCCACTCAGTAGTGTGTGAATACTTGCCAACCTGTGTTCGTTTTTCCAGCCCAGTGCACATGTCTGATCTCCCATTGGTGTGCGACCTAGAAGCAGTGGGTTTTTACACATCAGGAGGATGAAAACTCTGGAGGACCAATTCTGACAACTTATATAAGTTTATACAAGGGTTTGTTCTTTTTACATTGTCTCATCTCTTTTTTTAACTTTTCCTTATGGATTTCGGCCTCATTATGCAAATCAACAGGGCGGTGCCTATTGGTTGGTTAGAATTAAATTATACTTGGCATCAACAGAGGTGGTCAACAGTATATCAGTGAGCTGAAGCTTAGCAACTTTATTAGAAAATAATGCTATAATTTCTGACTTAATAATTTTTTGTGTGGACGCTCAGATAGAACGTGTGTTTCAGTTTCATGGACTCAAAGGTTCACCGAAAGGTTTTTCATAGTTTGGAAAACGCAGCCACAGAAGTTGAAGCTTTAAGACCCCACCCTTCTCATTTGCATAATGAGCCAGAAATGCATAAGGAAAAGCAAAATAAGAAGACGAGGCAATGTAAAAAGAACAAACGTTTTTGCGGTGTATAAGGACAACGCAAAAGAAGACTTATACATTTGTGGACAAAAACGTGTGTGAGAAAAAGGAAAAACAACATATATATATATATATTTACTGTATGCTTCTATTTTTAATTATGTCAGAATTGGTCCTCCATAGGAAACCACCAGTAGGTCCATTATACATTGTACATGTAGTTTTCTTTTTCCAAATAGGGAGTCACTAAGAGTGACTCTAATGTGCAAAGATGCTAGGATGAAAATAAATTAACTCAATAAATATTAGTTACAAAAACACTGCACACCTTCCAGCCTCAAAATCTAAAGGCCACAAAAAATCTTACAAGTATTTACATTTCATGCTATTGAATTGTTGGAAGTGTAGCTTTTGTTTTACATTTTTAGACACATGATCAATTACTGAAACATTTAAACTCAATCAGGGTTCAAGTATTCAAAAGGTTAACCCAAAATTCCCAAGACAAAAAACAGGAAAAGAGACTAAGTTCTTTTTGTTTGCCTCACAAATTTGCTGAGGAGTGCTTGAGGCAAGTGTTTCCAGAAGATCAGTTTTTGGAAACCTCACGTTCTAAAACATTCCCATTGAGATTTAGGTGAGGGAAAATTGCCGGAGGGTACAGCTAAGAAATGCTATTCTACTAAATTTCTTTCTGAAACATAAAAATTCCGATGTGAGTCTCTGAGGACACACAGGTCTTTACAGGCTGTGTGGTTTTTGGTCTCATCCAGAAAAGATTATCACTGATTCTGGACCAAAGACAATGACATCT
The DNA here is from genome assembly GCA_903066815.1 of Brachyrhaphis roseni. Classification (NCBI taxonomy): domain Eukaryota; kingdom Metazoa; phylum Chordata; class Actinopteri; order Cyprinodontiformes; family Poeciliidae; genus Brachyrhaphis; species Brachyrhaphis roseni. The sequence continues at coordinate 17,963 of CAEFZY010076345.1, forward strand.
GTCTTTTCTGCATGAAGTTGAAAGAAATCCTAATCTATTCACTCATGAATAGTTTGGATACAATAACTGAATGACTATGGTAACCTGAAAACAGGGATTTAATGACTAAAAGTCTCCTGTAAGTAAAACTGTTTACACTCAACATTTCAAATGGCTAATCAAATCTTACCTGAGTTTCTGTCCAGGAGTCCAGCATGTCTGATGTCCATGTGTCGACTGTACAGGCTGGATCTGGCAACTAAACCCTTTTCGCTACTGGAGAAAAGTGCACAGAAACCAATGATACAAACAGAACAGAAATGGTGACAAAAGCCAGGAAAAGCAAGTGAACTAAGGGATGGGGGGAAGCCAAGCAAAATAAATAAATAAGAATAAAAAAAATAACTCAAATGTATAAAACTGAAAAAACAAAGGTTCAAACATAAGCTCAGGCAATATATATACACACACCACTTTATGAAGCAGATGTGTCTAATTACTTTTATGATCTTATGAGAATTTACCCTGAAAACTCTGGACGGTTTCTGATTACACACTCCTTCAAAGTTGCATGGCCGCGACAGGGTTAGCGGTCCTTTAAAAAGATCATTAAAAAGTGGGTTCCAACTGTGATCACACTTTTCAGTAGTCCTGCAAATGATTTCTATGGGGTGTTAAAAAAAAGTATCTCCAGACTTCAGGCAGCCATGTGTATAAAGCCACATGGCTTGTATAAAACTATGGAACATTGAACCAGATCTTTGTTATGTCAGAGTTCCTGAGCTACTGGAGTTTGTTCATAATTAAACCTGGAGAGGGTTTATACTGTGTCTCATACAAAATGATTCATTTTGTATGTCTTGCTGTAGAAAGCAAGGTTATAACCAACAACTATGTCTGTTTGATTGGCACTATGTCCAGCTTGCTCCATATATGGATTGTACTAAGCCAGAGGTGTCCTTACTGTTTGTGGTGTAAAGTAGTAGTAGTGGAGGGAAAGAGGGAGCCTAGATTTAAAACCTCAGGGTCTAGTTTTGTCTTGCTGCAGAGAGTGATCAGATTTCTTTGGGACAACAAATAAGGGATGAATCAGACTTTCCTTCCTGAACTTGTTACCCTCAGAGAATTAATCTTCAACAAGCAGATACCAACTTTTAAGAATAAAAAGAAGAAGCAATCTGAAAAAAATGATTTTATTTCATTGATACAAGTTCTTGTGCATTTGAGTTAAAACCAAAATCCTATCTAAGAATTTAATGGGTTAAAAAAGACAAGCAGAGTTGGTTCACTGTGCTAAACTTAGAACTGAAATCAATATGGAAATTTGTCATTCTATTCAGGTGTGAGTCAAATCCTTATTCTAAAACCAGAAGCTTTTCTATTCCTAATCAGGACAAAAACAGCATCAATATCAAGCTAAGACAGTGGAGCCGTTGTTTGAAACAAACATCAGTTCCAGGGTTAATTAAAACCCAGCTGAGATCTACTGAGGGAACTGTAGATGAATAACCAGACAGACATGGAAATGATGTTAAAAAGAACAAATTATGTAGAATGGGTGAACAAAAAAAATGATACAAGACATAAGAGAGAAAGAGATACACTATTACCAATCAGTTATCAATTATGACAAACAACATGATCATGTGACCCGTCTCAATGCAGATCTGCATAGTGGACTAGTGGAAAACAGATTAATGGAAGGAAATGTTTCCATCTTCAAATCCAAACCGAGAAGCTTTTTATACGCAGTCAGGATTAATCCAGGTGCCCATAAAACATCACATTATAAATTCTAATCATCAACAACACAAAACTAGCAAATCCAGTTCTGTTTATCTATGTATTTAACATATAAAGCCTTGTTTATTATGAAAAAGGTATCTGTTTGGATCAGTTTGATTGGTGCATATTTTCCAGCAATGACTCTTTGCTGTATGTGCGATGGAGCATGAGTCTGTTAGAGCACTGAGTCAGTGGCCTCCTATCCATAATGTGTGACCCAAAAACAAATGCACTAGTAATGTTCCCAACCTTGTAATGCCTCTGCATACTCAACAAGAATTCAATCTCTTTTCTAGAGCAGCAAGAAAAAACGTTTGTCATTATGTTACAGTCATGGCTTTGCAGTTATTTCCTGTCATGCCTCCCCTAGGAATAATAAATGTTTTCATGCCACACTCGCCCGAATTTAAATACTACTGCGAATCTGACAATATAAAATTTTTTTAAATGTACTAATCACTAGCTCCACCATTCTATGACCCAGTTATGCAAACAGCTGAAATAAGTTCATTTTATTGTTTTAAGTTTCAAAACAATTTCCAGGTTTAGTTTATCAACTCAATCAGTAACGTTAAATAAAGACTGCTCAGTCTGTGAGACTCTCAACCCACAAAAAGTGCAAATGATTCACCGGCAACTGACACCACTAAAAAAACCTCAAAACATTTTCCACACAAAGAACAGAACATTCAGTCCGTTGCAGTATTACGTTTTAAGACTTGATGTTTATTTTGGAATTATTAATAAACAGCTGGTAGATTAGCTACCACTATGATTAGCTAATCTAACACTGGTCTAATCTAACAATAATGTAATCTGGTTGATTAGTTTTTGAAACACCTGCTCTACATGTGATCTGTCAGAGTTAGTGTAGGGGTTGCTTCTTTATTTTGCAACTGAACCAAAACACAGAATTTCACATCACAGCTACATGTTAAGGTTGTCACAGTCAGATAACTGAACTACTTACCTCTCACTCGCTATTTTTTTTCAAACTTAAAAAAACCCAAAACATACAGGATCTGAATGTCAGCAGTGCCCCTGGTCAACAACTCTGTGTAACAGGGGAGGGGAAAAGCAGGGACACCAAACAGGCTAGGACCGCCTCTGTCTATAGTTTGCTTATAGTTTTTAAACTAAATGGAAACTCCTAACTTTTTTCTGGTCTCACATTCAGATGTGACTGCAGCATCCGTCCAGATGTTGTCTTTACAGTATGTATGCAGAGATTATGAAAGCATACATACTTTCATAAAAATTTAATTTTATTGCAATCATTGCAGCATCAACCTTTAATAAAAACATGTTTATGACCACTGTCTTATTAATCTATTCATTTTCTTTCTGAAACAATGCAGTACTATGCGTGAATGTGTGAAGGCAGCTTCATCGTATTTTGAGCCATAACACTATATCAATAAAGTAATGGCACATAAACAGATAATGTGGAACAGAGTAATTGTGTACATTCAGCTCTTACTTGCTACGTCTTGTCCTGCAGCAGTCCATCAAAGGTGAATGTGGGCTCTGCTCCCTGCTGTCTCCAGCAAATGTTGGATGTGTTACACATGGAAGCACCCTCCTGGGAGAGGAGCCCGCACTGGGAGACTGGGAGCACTGGGATGATACTGAGCGGTGAGGAGACTGGGGAGCAGCAAATGGCCAAGGAAGTGTCCTCTGCTCTTGGCGTACCACTAGAAAAAAAAAAAATATTTATATGTGTTGTTATATATATATATATATATATATATATATTATGGAAAACTTGGAAAAACAGTGAAATAATACCTATTTAAGTTTCATGGCAAATAAATAATCTAAACTCAAGTTAAAAGCCAAGGAAGGATTTCCGCAGTTGCTGTCCATGAAAATGATAAATAGAAAAAGCCGTGTGTAAAAAAACAAACATTGTTGCTGCTTTCACAGGGTTTCACAGGGCAAATGGAGCAACACTTTCAATATCAGCATGAGCAATAAGAGGGGAGCACCGACTGCAGATTACTGGATCATCACCAAGTTTAAAAAAAGCCTAACCTGCTGTTTCCAATGTAGCCGATATCAATTTGATTTTATAACTTACTCTGTCAGGTGTTATAAGGTCACAATACACCATCAATGTTCCAATCTTATTAAAAAGCATTGAGCAATGCAAACCTGTTTTAACTGCACAAAGTAGTGCTCTCAAATATAAATGATTTTTTTTCTTTTAGAAGGACCCCTTCAGTGAAAAAAAGTATTAAGCAACATAAATATTTTATGTTATATGTGTAATGCATGTGAATCATGCATTACACATGCATGATTCAATAGCAATGATGAAATGGAACGAAGTATTCAAGAGATCTTCAATGATAAACTGAGCTTTTCAGCCAAAACTTATAGATAACTAAAATGATGGTTTACCTTCTCTTTCCATTAAAGAATAAGGCTTAATCTCTCCATCAGGCTTTTTTACTCTTCTCAACTGGGACACTGTAAAAAACAAAAAGTACACTCAGCTCTGGATGAAAGGCAACATCTTTTTTTCATAAATTAAGTTTCACTCTTACCAGCAAGTCAAAAAGGTTAAAATGCATAAACTCCCCAGTTAGAAACCAGATTGTTATTTTGTAGCACTTTGACATTAACATGTGAAGTACATTGTAAGTAACATGTTTATTATTATTACTATTACTATTGAAAACGTTGTTCCATCTGCCCAATTTCATTAAGTGCCATTGGCATCTTCATACTTAAGTCAAACACCAGCAGAAGCTTCTGGATGTACAACACAGATGTTACATGAAAAAAGAAATTCTGGGGAACTGTGTATTATACTTATTCTCCTCAAGTTCTTTTCTGTTCTTGGTACAAAGTGCAAATAAAAAAAATTGTAGCTAATTATAAGGGAAGAAAGGGAACAACATGATGAGGCTGAGGAACATAAGAAAATGAATAAGCTCCTCCTAAAAAGCTGCATATCCTCTAATCTGCAAGGAAAAACAAAATTGTACCTAAATTAGGTTAAAATTGTAAAAATACATTTTGAGTTGTCACCAAATAAAGACCATCTTACATTAGTAGAATGGAAAAAGGGGGAAAAAAAGTTTATTTTAATCGTGAACAAAGATATATTTAAATAATAATAATAATAATAATAGAGTACATTGAAACAAAGATATACAGACAGAGGAAAAATTGAAAGCAAATGGGTTTGTCACATTTTCAAGGCGACCTTCATGACTCTACTCATGAGCGAAATGTAACAACTACCATAAAAAAAAATAAAACATTTAAAAATTACCTGCTCTTTTGTGGAAGAAGTCCTCAAAGGCAACAAAGTTATTGACCTGCACACAGTGATAAAAAGGTTACATCAAACTATGACAATGTTCATTCTGAGAACAGCACATTTATATCACAGGATATATTTAATGGGGTTTCCAGCAGCTGTCACACAACAAAACACCTCATGGATATTCCAGCATGTTCACCTCCTGAACTAAATCAGACTAACAAATTAGTTGAACTTAACTGTAAGTTTCAGAAATAGATTTATTTACTTCATCGGCTTTCTAGTTTATGGGGTTCTGCCAGATTATATCTGTGCTGTTATGTTCCCACATAAAACTGACTTACTGAGTGAAAGAAACCACTGAGAACAATAAAGGAAAATGTACCATCTTAATTCAATGATGGAATCTTGTAAGTCTTCCCACTATGATAGTAAGTTGGACTGATTTCCAGTGAAAGCTGGAGTCTGCCAAGGTTACCCTTTGTCTGTTTAGAACCTTTATGGACAGAATGCCTGGGCAGCCATGGTGTTGAGGGGTTTCGTTTTGGTGGTCTCAGGATTGGGTCTCTGTTTTTTGCTGTTGGCTTCATCAGATTGTGATCTCCTGGAGCAGTTCGCTGCTGACTGTGAAGGAGCTTGGATGCAAATCTAGTATCTGCTGTCTCTCAGAACATGGTATTGGAAAGCTGGAAACTGGTAGAGTGCTTCTCCAGGTTGTGGACAATGTCATCCACCAAGTCAATCGATAAGCAGAGTGATGTGGCATCTGCAGTGATGTGGGCGCTGCAGAGGGAGGGAGGTATGTATGTATGTATGTGTGTGGGTGGGTGTGTGTGTGTGTGTGTGTGTGTGTGTGTGTGTGGGGGGGGGTGTATGTGTGCATGTGTGTATGTATGTATGTATGTATGTATGTATGTATGTATGTATGTATGTATGTATGTATGTATGTATGTATGTATGTACGTACGTACGGATGGATGGATGGGCAGGACTTCAGAGATGTCATTGGTGAACAAAATTGTTCACCAATTGTTCACCAATGTGAACAATTTTGGGCGGAAAAAGAATAATAAGAATTCCTTCAGATATAATAACTCTTCCCAACGCTTTTGCTGCTCGGCCTAATAAAACAGAAGCTTTAAAAATGGAAGAAGAGGAGAGGGTGAAGGACTTAACGTGGAATAAAAAATTTAAAAAAATCTTGTGAAAGTAACCGTTATTTTATCTTCTGTGGTTGTCAGAGAAAAGTAAAACCATAAAAGAGATATTGACAGGACAGACGTGACAGGTCTTACCTGAGGAACGCTCTGCCTCAGATTGTAATGCTTAGCCAGGAATGCCAGCAGTTTGGTGGAAGGTCTGTCATATGCCAACAACACTGGCTCCACGTTCTGATGCTACAGCAAAGAAAAAATGGACAATAACAGTTAGTCTGTAGCAGAAAAATATTCTACAATAATAATCAGAAGGATATCATTTTTCTTCAAGAAGTTTACATACATTTACTTAGTTCTTGGTAGAACTGTGTTAAAAATGCATGATTTAGGTGAAACATTTTAGATATGCTTCCACAAGCTTCTCCGCAAAGTTTTACGGAGTTCTGGTCTGTTCTTCCTGACAGAACTGGTGGAACTGAGTCAGGCTTGTAGGCCTGCTTGTTAACTCACATCTTTTCAGTTTCCTACTGCACAGAGATCAAGGCTTTGTGATGACCACCCCAAGACATTTTACCTTGTTATCTTTACGCCTCTTTCCATACCACTTAGCTTGGTTGTATCCTAGGGGTCATTAACCATTGATCAAAGCTTTAATTTTCTAGCCTTTTTCCTGAGATGCTACTTTAATATTTCAGCATTTATTTTGTAAAGAGTCCAGTCCCTCACGTAACACATACCACACATTATAGTTCTGCCCCCCTGTGCTTGACAGTAGAGATGGTGCTCTCAGGTAATCTACATTATTTTTCTTATGACTTCTAGAGGTAACCTTCTAGGTGCAGAGGGATGAGTTCCACAGACTTCATCTGTCTTACCATAAGATCTGCAAACTTTAGAAAGTCTGCAAAATATGTGCAAAACAAAATCTACTGCCGTTAGGGTGGTAAATGGTGCACAGTTGAAAAACATTCAATCAGTGATCCAAACTGTGGTCCGTTTGGTGACCACTACTATAGTGTGAAGTTAAGTCTTCCACATGAACTATAAATGGCAAATAGTAAACAGTCCAAGTCTAACTCTTGAGAATACATGCAATTCAACACAGTGTGAGTCAGTTGCAGCACACAAAAAGGTTTAAGTATTTAGTTACAGTATATATGCATGAGACAGCAATAGTGTGTATGTTGTTCTTCAGCTGGAAAAAGAACATACTCACTATCTAAACAGAAAAATGATTTTACTAACCAAGATGAAAAACCTTTCTTGCACTTCATAAAGTGGAACTGTTTGCATTTATGTCAGTGTCCCCTTCTGTGTAACCCTCTCTTTGGGACTGTTTTTTCTCATTCCTGTTGAAAATTATTTTGTTTGACCAATATTTGATCACCTAATCATGTCTATTTTAAATAAGTCTGGAACAACTATTTGCTAATTAGGATACAGAATAATACCTGTTGATCCCCCTGCTGGCTCACATGCATCATTACAACTCTTATTCATATTTTATTACCAGATTTTTATGGAGAAATATCTAAAAGCTTTACCTGCAACATAAAATTGAATAGTTCTAGCCCATAGCCATGTCGCTGTAAGTTTTCTGCAATGTAGAAATCCAAAACACACAGTGGCTCTACTTCGATGTGCACACCATTTCGATCCTAAAACAAATAAGAGTTAAAGAACTGTGATTTGGAATTAGAAAATGAATAACTGTATCAAAAATAAAGTTACAGACTCACAAGCAGAAATAACTTCTTGTAGCCAACCTTCAGAAATCCCACAACCACACCCTGTCCTCTGTGTGCAGAATACATGAGAGAGAGCTGCTATGAGTGCAGAGGAACATGAGACATGTAGGCCTGGCATCAGCATAGCTGTCAATAGAACCAAACTTTAATATATTGTAATGTAATTAACATAGTTTTACAACAAAAGTCACTTTAGACCAGGTTTCAAGTAAAACTCATCCAAGTCCCTACAAAATTAAATGTGAAAGAGATTAGATTTTATTCTATAAGTATGCAGCCTCGTTCAATCCAGACATACATCCACCCACTTCAATTAGAGGAAATATTAACAGTTTATTAACAATATTGTATGAGTAATGGAATTACATGAGATCAGGAATTTGCATAATTGAAATACTATTAATAAAATGTTAATGTTTGTATTAGTTATAAGTAGCCAACTAGCTGACTTCAATATGCAGAGCATGAAGTCATGACACCTGAACGCACCCTGCCAAAAATGATTTCCAAGGAGTCCTTTTTGCTTTGCAATATTATAAACACTGATTCTGATGATTGTTCTTCAAAATATCTGAACTGTAAATAGTATTTATGAAATGTATATTTTTTCAGCTAGGAAAGCCAAGATTAATATCTTGGCTATCTTGGCTTTTTTAATGAATCTTCTGAGGAATGTTCTGCTTAATCCCGTTGGGATGGACAAAGCAGGAAAATATTAAGCTCTTGGAAAAGCTTCATCTGAATCATGTTGAGACTGTTGAGATTATTCCCAGGGAGTCAGTGTAACTAATTTAAATAAATTCTACCAGTTCTAATAAGAAAACCAGAAATATGTTCTAAGACTTTGTTCAGACTGCAAGATTTGGAAGAAAGAAAATGACAAAAAAAAAAAAACAACACATTAAATTTAAATGTTATGAACACCATGAAACAATAGTGGAAAGGGAGTGAAAGCAAGGACTTGGGGTTTACCGGCTGCTCTCTCTGTCCTTCATCAGGTACAGCTGATGCTTCTGGAACTGCAGCTTGGAAGCACTTGTTATAGGAGCTGGGAGGTCTTGTGCCTGTAGTAGCACCAAAGAATAAACATGATTACATTCAAAAATGTCCATAAACTTTGCTTGCCTTGGTCCATGTTAAGCATGGTTCATGCAGTGATACCAAACTACCAAGCAGCATATTTGCAGTGAACCTGTTGTCAATATATGATGTGGGAAACCATTTTTGTAAGAAATTAGAGAGATGTTTGTTCATCAGAAGATCATTTTAGCTGATGTAAAACATCAACCCACAAACATCCCCCTCACACACAAAAAAAATAGGAACTCACTTTTGCTGAGGCTTTCCCAAGTTCATCAAGAACTGTTGCAATTTTGACCCGAAGATCTGGCCTATGACGTTCCACACAGCAAAACAAATATGGAGAAGCAGGATTCAGCTTCTATGCACCACAAATCTAGAATAAACTTCCAGAAAACTGCAAAACAGCTGAAACACTGAGCACCTTTAAATCAAGACAAAACACCACCTGTTTAGAGTTGCTTTTGAACCACAATAAAAAAAAACATTGACCAACACATTTGATGTGTATGATTTTGGTGATGGCACTCATTAAAAAAATGTAATGTTTCTTCTATTGTTGCCTGTATGGTGGTTTCTTTATAAGTTTGCATTTTTGTAGTTTTATTATGTAAAGCAGTTTGAACTGTCTTGCTACTGAAATGTGCTATATTAAATAAACCTGGAGGCATGGATAGATGGATGGATAAATAGACAGAAAAATAGATTTTAATGGTCAAGTTTCTGAGACCTTCAAGAAATGCTGACTACAGTTCAGACTTTAGAAGCCAAGTGAGCAGCACAGATAAACACATCGTCATGTTTTAACCTACTTTTCTTTAGATTGGCGACTTGCAACAAGATTCTGGTCCAGAATGGAGATCTTCTCAGAGAATAACTGATTAATGTCAAAAGGAAACTCCATGGCTCAGACTTGCCGATAGCTGTGATATTCTACAGTGCAAAGGCTGAAGGAGGTTAGCTAGCTGAGAGGTTTCAGAATCACAAAGCAACCACTAAACAATTTAACGAGTTACTTCAAAGATATTCACCGCTTAACGAGTCGAAACCGAAAGACCACAACCATTAAAGACTTCAATTTCTAATTCTACAAGAAACTAAATAATGCTGTTTCATCTACAGGGGTTATTTACACCGCTACTTCATTGTGTCGCTAAGGCACAGCGTCACTCCCAGTGTTACCGTAATAAGCCGTCAGTTATTGAAAGCACAGTCCTTGTTCTATTTTTTTTTGCAGAATTGCAATCAACATCTCCAAAGGGGCGTCAGAGAAATACACAATGTAGTTATTACCATGCATACAAAGTGATACACAGTTCTATAAAATTAACTTATTTCTTAGTAATTGTCCTAAAAATTGTAAAGGAGCAGAAAGTTCTGGTTTTACGGTAAATGGACAACAGGAAGAGAATAGACCAGGGGTGCTCATAAGGTCGATCGCGATCTACCGGTCGATCGCGGGAAGGTTTTGAGTCGATCGCGGCAGCAGGTGA
>CAEFZY010076346.1:0-13119 GCA_903066815.1 Brachyrhaphis roseni
CAGAACTCCAGCAGCAGCGTTCTGGATCTGATTGATTTTTTAGGCAGACCTGTGAAGACACTGTTGCAGTAATCAATGTGACTAAAGATAAACACATGAATGAGTTTCTCTGTATCTTGCTGAGACATTAGTCCTCTAACCCTGGAAATGTTCTTCAGTTGATAGAAGGCCGACTTTATAACCGTCTTTATGTGGCTCTGAATGTTCGGGCCAGAGTTCATCACTGCATCACTAGTTTCCAGCTGTAGTTATAAGAATTACAAGAATAAAGTAACAATATTATGAGAATTAAGTAGTAATATTACAATTTCATTCTCATAGAAGTTTATTCTCATAATTTTATGACTTTATTCTAATAACATTACAACTTTATTCTTGTATTATTACTTTATTTTCATCCTGCTTTATCCTTGTAATTTTTTTACTTTATTCTTGTACGACTCTATTCTTGTACAAGTTTATAATTATCTTGACTTTATTTTCACATTCTAACTTTATTATCATAGTATTACAACTTTATTATTGTGACTTTATTCTCAAAATATTTCCACTTTACTCCTGTATTTTTTTATATTTTTCTTAGTATGTCCCTAATACCCCGTCATACCATGTAGCAAAACGTTTGGCTTACCCTAAACTGTAGGAGTATTATGGCGGATAAAGCAGCAATAATGTTAAATCTTATTATACCTTGATGCTAGTTAGCGACCCGTTGCTAGAACACACTGTTCTTTTTCCAATGCTGAAAATCAATTCTAGATTTGATGCTTCCTTCTTCACTGGAGCTTTTCTGCTCCAATACGGTTCTTCTCCTGGTTGTTTTCATCATTTCCTCTCATAAAAATGTTGGAACTTGAATCCTAAGGAAATTTACTTAATTTATGTATTTATTTGTTTGTGCATACTGTTATTATTACTCATTGTTTCCTTTTTTTAAACCCACAGCCCTGTCTGTCATTTGGACAGACCTCACAAACCATTTACTATAAAGCTGTCAGAGAACTGGAAAAATTATCTGCCCCGACATACTGGGAGTACTTGGTTTGATTTATAAGCCCATGCTGGGATCTCATTATACAGAGGGCTTTGACTTCAGAGGAATGAGAGGGGAGCAGAGCGTTAACCCTGTGTCCTCCTAGTTTTTCTGTTTTCTGAGAGCGACTCCTCCTAAATGAGTTGGAAACAGTACACACTGTATTTACCGACAGAAGATTTGTCTTCATGTCTTGTTGTTTAGAACTGCCTCCAAAGTGCCAGCGAATGAGAAGAAGGAACGGCCAATCAGCACCATGAGCGAGACCCCAAACAACACACCGATCCCCGACTGCGCCAACAGTCCAGCAGGAAGAGTAAGTGATCACGGGAATCATGAAAATGCCTGGCAAACAATTACATCTGACAATTAGGGCTGAAACGATTAATCCGATTAATCGTGATTAATTGATTATAGAAATATTCATCAACTAATTTAGTAATTAATTAATTGTTAACTGGAGTATACAGACTCAAAAAATGCCATTTTCTGGAAGAGAAAACACTCTAAGAGCAGTAATTAAGCCAAACCTGTACACAAAATGTGTACATTTTGCATTTAGAGTGAAAAAATACGTCTTTTACTTGTAAATATGTTCTACTCAAAACAACTAAAGTGGCAGAAATTTAGCTTCATCTGGTTCAAACTCTGCAAAAAAAACAAAAAAAGAGCCTTTTTCTAACCAATTATTAATCAGTCCTGTATTGATATTAAGTAAAACAGGAAGGGATAAGCATTTTATATGTTAATGTTATATGTATTTATTAGCTTCACATGAATATTCTGCTACAAATAATCAACACTAAAGGAATTGCTGTTATTGTATTTTAGAAAATAAAATATTTATTTTTAAAAAGGAATTTAATTATTTGTTATTTTAATATATTGCTAGTGGTGTAAAAAACACTGAAATGAAAAATCCACAATTTTTAAAATCTGATTAATCAATTAATCGTCCAAATAACAAATAGCTTAATTAATAACTGTAAATTATTGTTAGTTGCATCAAATACTTGATGTATTTTATTGGAATATTTGTTATAAATTAATACAAAGTACTGAATAATTGTGAAGTGGAAGGAAAGCAATATTTGTCCTCTGCCCCTTTTACTCTGAGACCCTTAATATATCCAGTAGATTCAGCCATTAGCAGCTTTTTTGGACCTAAAGTGACAGAACCCCTAAAACAGCTCAATCTGAAAGGAGCTCAAAGTAGACAGAACTGAGCTGACTGAAATCTTACTAAGAATGATTTTATGCAACAAAAATGTAATCAATATGTTTTGTATGGCCCATAAACCCATCCTAACCTGTTCATGGAAGAATTACAGGTCACCTTTAAGCTAAATTACAAATAAGAAAGAGCAAAAATTTCAGTCTAGTTGTGCAAAGGGGCAGAAATGTTCTGCAAATGTTTGTGGCTGTAATTACAGTGAAATGTTGGTTCTAAACTTAGAGGAATTAACACAAATGCACAGCAGTTTTCAGATTTGCATTTAACGAAGACTGTATATTTTCTTCCGCACTGTAATTTGCTTGAGTTGTATAAAATCCTAATTAAATATATAGAAGTTTTTGGTTGTATCAGAAAAATGTGAAAAAGTTTCACAAGCAACCAATTAAAGGCATATAGAATTTAACTAAAAATAATTGTCATTCTTGTTAAAATGTGTTTTTTCCAGCCCTCAAGACCATCTAAGAAGATTCACAACTTTGGGAAGCGATCCAACTCCATCAGGCGGAATCCCAGCGCCCCAGTAATCAAAAGAAACTGGCTTTACAAACAGGTGAGGATGTTGTTACACTTAACATAATCAGAAAATAAAAAGACATTATTTGTTAACTTAACAACAGACACACTCAGATTCACTGTATTTATTCTAACGAAAGGAAGTCAAGTTGGTGGTTAACCTTAATCCAGCAGCTTCTGCTTCTTCCTATTAATTAAATAAAGTACAATAAATAAACCTACACAAACTTCAGAGCAGTGGACAGTTTACAGGACAGTTGATGTAAAATTAAACAGCTAAAATTCACAACATTAATTATGAGAACAGTTAATAAAATATGCAGCACATGCAAGACATGGTAAAATTAAATTTTATGTTGACACATAACACCGGTAAAAAAAAACAACACATAGCTGATCCTAATACATACCTATGGAAGAGGAATAGTGCCACTGAAAAAAACCAAAAGGAAATCTGGCTTTAATCTGAGAATTTGGACTTTTTTTCAGAATCCTGACCCAAAAAAAAAGTCATTTCTTTTATTCAGTGGCCCTAATCCTCTAAAACAGTTTTTCTGTGTGTGACTTTATAACCACATAATTAATTGGTATCCTATGGTAAGCCAAAAGTTCCACAAATGACCACTTTTACAATTTGTCTGGTTAAAAAGTTTTGCAAAAAGTGCTGTTCTATGAGTCAGGATGCCATAAAATCCTACACAGTTTTTCTGTTTGCTGTTTTAAGACCACTTTCTGAAAAGCCAATAATACTGCATTTATTCAGGTCATTGAACGCATTCACAGGGCTGCACAGTGGCGCAGTTGGTAGCACTGTTGCCTTGCAGTAAGAAGGTTCTGGGTTCGATTCCCGGCCCGGGGTCTTTCTGCACGGAGTTTGCATGTTCTCCCTGTTTATGCGTGGGTTTTCTCCGGGTACTCCAGCTTCCTCCCACAGTCCAAAAACATGACTGTCAGGTTAACTGCTCTCTCTAAATTCTCCCTTGGTGTGAGTGTGTGTGTGCATGGTTGTCCTGTCTGTCTCTGTGTTGCCCTGAGGCAGACTGGCGACCTGTCCAGGGTGACCCCGCCTCTCGCCCTGAATGTTAGCTGGAGATAGGCACCAGCACCTCCCGACCCCACTGGGGACAAGATGTTAGAAAATGGATGGATGGATGGAACTCATTCACACGTGGCATTCAATGACCTGAATAAATGCCGTATTCTTCAGACTTCTGAGAAAAAAGTCAGTATTTGTTTTTTCAGTGGCAATTATCCCCTTCCGTAGCTAAAAGTGTTTTTTTTGTTTTTTGTATGACTTTTTAACCGCATAATTAATTGGTGTCCTATGGCAAGCCAAAACTGCCACAAATCACCACATTTACCACCTGTCTGTTTTAAGACCACTTTCTGAACAGCGAAACATACTGCATTTATTCAGTCACACGTGACGTTCAATGCTCTGAATTAATTATGTACTTTTTGAGATTCTGAGAAAAAAGTCAGAATTGTTTTTTTCTTTTTCAGTGGCCCCATTCCTCTTCCGTACATACCACAGTTACAGAACAGAAAAATGGGGAGGAGCTGTCAGTTACTGGTTGCTATGGGAACCACCAACAGTTAATAGCACCATGTAACTTATAAAGCAATAAATGTCTGGAGAAAATTAACTTTTTGACTAAACAGAATAAATTTCAAGAATAAACAAACCAATTTTGACAAACTTCACATCCATATTAAATAAAACACTGTGGCACATAAATAATGCTTAATTATGGAATCTCATCCTCCAATTTATAACCACCCAAATTGCACAGCAGCAACTGTGCAGAGAGAAGATATTTTTGTTTAGTTTTTTTGTGAGTGTTGTTTTGTCCAGAGACATTGTTAAAACACATCACACCTGGGCTACATGCCTCAGGTTGAGATGGCGCTTCGAACAACTTTGGGCTAAACTGGACTCTAACGCTTCCCTGCAATGAGGCTCAATTAGTTGTGATCGCAGTTCTCTGCACACGAGACGGTTTGTTTTTTGCTGCAGCTGGCAGCTGCTTCTCTTTGGAGACCGTAATCAGGGAGATGGAGATCGTGCAAAAGACTCACAAATCTGCTACCCTGAGTAAAAGCTGGATTTGCACTTTTATTTTCCTGCCTCATTGAAACCTGAAAGCCATTGAACTCCACGCGGCCGAGGGAAAGCTGCAGCCCCGCAGCGGATCCACTGGGAAATCAACATGCCACAGTGATTGATGTGAATCCTAAGGAACTTTTAACGCATAGTAAAATGAATCCTTAAGAGTTTGGTTAAATTTAGCAATGTGTGTGAATAAATAGACACAAGATGTCGTTCTGTGTTTCGTATCCGTCTGGATCTTAATGTGTAAAACACTGTGGGTTGTGGAGGAGACGTTTCCTTTAAGGTAAACTGCAGCCCACATGCTGTTTGACCATAATGACAGAGTTGCTGTAGTCCCTCCTCCTGCTTTAGCCTCCAGGATAAAATCTACGATTAAGGACCCTACTCAAGTTTCCATTAAAGGGTCGGCTAATACTCTTTACACAGCAGACTAAAAAGCTCTTTGAGCTGATTCTAAAAGCCAGTACTGGTAGAGAAAGATTAGTTTGTTGTATTTTGTTGGCTCTTCTTTAAAAGTAAATTAGAAAATAGTCTGTGCCAGGACATAAATAAAGAGATTTTAAGTGAAAAGTGGACCAGTTTACACTTAAAACACAGTCTTACCTTGCAAGATGTTGTCTTTTGCAGCCTGCAGATCAGTTTAAACACAGCAGAGTTTATTATCAATGCTAACAAACCCTGTCTATTTAGCATATCCACGATTGCTGTAAAGATTACGGTCAGTTTTATTGCCTGAGCTGAAGGGATTACAGCAGAAATTTCCTGTGTTTTATTTACAGGACAGCACAGGCATGAAGTTGTGGAAAAAGAGGTGGTTTGTCCTGTCTGACCTGTGCCTGTTCTACTATAGAGGTAAGTCCGACTCAAGTGCTGCTCCTACCTACAAAACTTCACAAAGCCGTTCCTTATTTCTGAGATATTTTCTGTCAAGTAAATGAGCTTTCAAGACAAACTGAAAGGACTTAAAGGGTACATACGATACCAAACTCACATTTTTCACGTTTTTATACTTACATTTGGGTTTCTGGTGCTTCTAAAAACATCCCAAGTGCTTAAATAACCCGCCCAGATGTTTTATTTGGCAATACATTAATGTTTTTTAGTGTCTGGAAAATGAGCCGTTTCAAACACCTCAAAAATGTAACGTCATAAATCAGCACCAGCAAAGCCCAACCCGTTACCTGGCAACCCCAGCAGATTGCCGTCTGTCACCTAGCAACCCAAGCTAATCTCCAGGATGCTTGGTCATCTGGTTTTACTGTTGTATGCGCTGTACAATGGCTGCTATTGTTGACTTACCATTTTGAATCCACTTGCTGCTTTCTTGTTTGTTGTGCAGGAAGCTCTACTTTTGCTTTTCAAAGATGCATGGTTGTATATGTTTGCAACCATTTTCACATGAGAGTATAAACGTTGAGTTGGAAGTCGTGGCTAGCAGCACCTGCTTTAGTCTCCAAATTCATCATTTGAATTTGAAGTGACAGAGACTCTAAAACAGCTCATTCTTAGGGAGCTCAAAATAGGCAGAACTAAGCAGACTAAAATCTCATTATTTAAGAATGATTTTGTGCAAAAATGTATTGAACATATTATGAGTAGGCAATAGGCCTGTGCTAACATGTTTAAGGGAGCATAATAGGTAATCTTTAAAAATTACTTCTCCCAGAGCCAGAAAAGCAGCAACATTTTTCACATGTACAAACAGCAGAAGCTAGTACACAAAAACAATAAATATCAAATAGTTAAGATAGATAAATCCACAAAACTTGCATACATTTTTCTTAAAATAGCTGCAGTCAGCAGCAGTCCTTATGCGTGTATTCAGGTCTTGTGTTCGCCTCCAGACGTTGGTTGGCTTCCTCTGAGCTTCGGTCACCAAAGAAAAGGGAATTGAAGCGTCTGCTAATCTGGGAAGTGAGCCAAAGTTTTCAAAGGCGGTCTAAACTATGAGCCTACGTCGAGTTAGGTGACAACAGACAGAGAGTTTTAAAGCTCTGTCAGGGTTTAATGCCGTAGCAAAACCCACCATGCACGATGAGCAGCTGAAAAGACAAGATTGCCAACTTGTGAGCCAACAGTAAAGGCAAACCTAATTTTTTAAAGCAGACAGGTTTTCTGTCTGCTGCGTTTTCCCCTGAATATTTCTGAAAACATTTAGACCAACGTATGATTTATGCTGTTTCTGCATTTTTAACTTAATTAAATATGAACCAGACAAACTAATGCATTTAATAAGTTACAGTGTCTGTTAGGTGTCAATGGAAACAGATTTGCTTTTCGTTCTGCGTTGCTCTCATGAGTGTTATTGTTTTGTTTTTTTCACTTTGTTTTCATCATATTTGACATCCTGAACACTTTGAATTTTTTTTGTAAAGACAGAAAAAATAAAGGCTCGTTTTATTTGTATTCATTATGGTGGAGATCATACTTTCTCCACCTCAAACCTTTGGTGACATTTATGGGATGCAATAAATAAAAAATCTATCTAAAAAAATCCTATATTTGGAGGAAAAGTTGGTGATTAATCAGTTTTGACAATATATTAGGAAAACAATAGTTAGTGGAAGTCTTGCTATTATTGGAACCCTGTAATATACTGTCTTAACTGTTTTAACTCTTGATGAACTGATCCACTTTTTTCACTTCCAATACCCAAATTTGAGGTTTTGTATCAGTCGATTAAAATCCGATACTGAAAAAGAGTGTTGAATTTTCTTAAAATGTTTCTTTAAAAGAAAAAAATACAAGTTTATTTGATAACTCTGCATCAGTACAGCACACTTAAAATCACCAATAGCTTCACAAGCTTGGTCAAACATGTAAAAACAACTTTAATTTGTTCAGTCAGTTCAATTAGGATTAAAACAGTCGATGTAAAATAAAGAATGAAACTGAAACTGACGAAAACAATAAGTTGACTACATTGATCAAAACATCTAAAAATAAACTGCAACAAACCTTCTGTCAAATGGCTCAGAAAGTGCAATTAGGAATCCTAAATATACTGTAAAATAAATAATAAAGCAAGACGTTACTCATAGGACATGCTATTCAGTCTAGATCTATTCAATCTAGATCTATGCAGAGTTAAACTTAATAGATCTTGAGGGTTTTTTATATCAGGACCGGTACAGATATTGATATCAGATTGATTCATCTCTAATAGTTAAACTTGTATTTTAATAGTATTTACAACCAAATTTAATGTTTGTTTTTTTGTTGTTCTTGTTTATTGGAGTTTGACTCCAGTGACACACCAAGAAAATTTTTGCAGGAATGGACAATAAAATTAAAAAAGTCCATAATTAATTACTTAATTAATTATAAAAAAAAAATCAGAGGATGAAGATGTCTTTCTATTGCATGTACATGATTTTCTGATGGTGGGGCAGCATTTTTCAAGAGGGGCTCATGGCCCCCTGCACCCTCCGTTTTGGTCACCACTGTTTGATCACTGTAGCCTTTTTTCTATGCCACATTAAGAAAATATGTTTCTGATGTAGATTTTTTTGACTGAATTCAGATCTCAGCTGTGTTTCTGAATGCTACTTCTGAACGTCCTCGTCTTCGTCACTTGTGCTGATCAAGATTACGTCTAGTCTGTGTTATTTCCAGTATATAATTCCTGCCACCTCCTTTCCGCCCACAGGCTTTCAAATGTCACAGAAAGCAGCAGACTTAGAGGCTTTATCTAGACAGAAACGTTGAGAAAATGTATCCATCGTCAGCGAGTAGGCAGCCAGGATCTTAACTTTGCTGCCTCAGCTGTACAACTGTTATCTGCTAAGATTATTGTTGTTCACCCAGGAATCCCAAAAGGCTGCTTTTGTTCTGCACACATCTCTGCAGTTGTGTGTGTGTTTTGTATATAAGAAAAAGCAGCAGAGAAAGAGTCTTGATGTGTAGCTACACTTTGAACCATCATGTTGGAGGAACAGCTGACGCTCGCTTCAGTAATAAATCTGAATGTCTGCCTTAGCTGCATGACAACTTTAGGAAACTAAAGCTTTAAGCAACTGAAGCCGTTTACCTGCAGACAAGGAGAAATTTGCTGCAACATTTGGTAAATTCATAAACTCAGAACAAATGTAACCGGAAGGAAGGATTAAGCCTTTTATTGTGAGAACAGATTTTAATTTGACCAATCCCACAACTTTTTTGTGTTACTCCTAAATGTAATCAGAATGTTGCGTTATTTTATACCTTACTTTTCTAAATTTATCAGTTTCAATGAACTTCTAAAAATTAATCAATAACATTATAATTCCGTTTTCTGGTAATAAGTTAATTTTTTTGGGTCTGGAAAATTTGCTGTTGCAAAACCCTTCAGAATGTAACATCACGAAAGTTTGCTGAAGCCTGTTACCTAGCAACCCCAGTAGAGCTCCGCCTGTCACCTAGCAACCCAAATGGAACTCCAACACATTTGGTCAGCTGGTTTTTACTGCTGTATGCACTGTACAATGGCTGCTGGAAAAGACAAGTGTTTTGTTGTTTACTTACCATCTAGAAACCAAATGCTTCATTCCTGTTGGTTGTGCAGGAGGCTCTACTGCTGCTTTTCAAGCAGGTTGTATAATTGCACATCTGTTTGCAGCTATTTTCACCTGCAAGTGTAAACTTTGAGTTGGGGGACAGGGGATGTGGCCAGCAGCAGCTCATTTGGATTTAAAGTGACAGAGGCTTACAGTTCAAAATAATCAGAACTGACCAGACGACAATCTCATTATGTAAGAATAATTTTGTGCAAAGAACATGATGGCGAAAACAATAAATTTCGTAATTTCAAGGAAGCATAATAGGTTAACTTAAAAACTTTGGTGACCTCTGCCTAAAGAAAAGTTAAGAAAAGTCATCGATGAGTCTTTTAATTAGACAGTGATCCAGAATAATTTGGCTAAATTCAGACAAAAAAGGTTGTCAAGAATCCAACATGTCTGCCAGTCCTCAGTACTCAATCAGATAGAAAATCTGTGGCACAAGAGAGGATCCAGAAATAATGTGCAAATTTGTGAAATTGATTTTGGAGGGAAAAATGTCTGTCCTATTGGAAAAAAGAAAGTTGTACAAATGATTAACTCCAATCACAGTCAATAAATGCACATATTAAAGTTTGTATTTTTATAAATTTTTTAGTTTGAGATTATGCTGCAGCAATAAAAGGTGTAATTAATTTAAGACTTTTTGCATTTTTTTTCCACCAGGTTTGTCAATTCATTAGTTATATTGAATCTCTTCCACCAAGCTTTTAAGAAAAATGACGTCTAACCTGTTTTTATTTTGTTTCTTTATTTGTTTTTCTCTGCAGATGAAAAGGAGGAGGGCATTCTTGGCAGCATCCTCCTTCCCAGCTTCCAGATATCCCTGTTGTCTCTGGACGATCACATTAATAGAAAATTTGCTTTCAAGGTTTGTCCAGTCTTTCAAAGTTAGAGCAAAATTAAATTTAAAAAATGAAGTTCTATGTGGTTTTCTGTGAGAAAAGAAAGAAGCTTTAAGTTATTGTAGGTTTTCCTCTAGTAATAAATTTTTGTTTTTAGAGATTGTTTAAACTGTTATGTGACTTTTTTGCAATATTAATTAGGACTGAAATGATTAATCGGACTTATTGTGATTAATCGATTATTAAAATAATTGTCAATTAATTTATGGAGTATAAAGACTCAAATGAAGGCAACTTTCTGAAATATCATCACACTCAGATACGTAATTAGGCCAAAACAGTGCAAAAATATGTCTATTTTACATTATTTCTGATTTTTATTTTTTTTTAAAACCCTCTGTTTGTAAATATGTTGGACCCAAATTTGTTTATTTGCATCTTTTAATATAATCTAGAAGGCTGAACATTTTCAGAATGTGTCGATTTTTTAATCTGATTAATCAATTAATCATATAATAATCGATAACTGATATAATCGTTTCTTGCAGCCCTACTATAAATCTTTCATTTAGGGAAGCTTACAAACTGATTTTAAGCTGATTACATAAGAAATCCAATCTGTTTTTTATGTTAAATATGTCGCATGACTTTGGTCAGTCGCATGATATTCATAGAAAGATGCTTTTCTTAAAAAACTTTGTGATGTATATAGTAGCGGTGCATTCCTCACAAACCCTTGGAGGCAACAAAGTTGCCATGGCCAAAAACAGCTGAACACAGACGTTTAGGAGTCTGCTGAAGGTCTGTCTAACCACAGAGTGTGCTGCTTTTCCAACTTACACTCAAGATAAAACAGAGAGAGTTTAAGAAAACAGGAAAACCGTAGAACACAGGGCACAACCTCCTCAATGCAGGAATGAGATGATTTGTTGATTACATTCTCCTATTCTCCTCGTCCTTGTCGACTGTGTAATTTTTAAAGACTATTTGGGGTGAATTAGTGAAACAACAGTTCTTTTCTTGCTCTGAAACGTTGGTAAACAGGATATTGAGGTTGCTGAGTAAATGTTCTTTGTCTCTGTTTTGGATTCTCACAATATCTCGGTTTGTTCGCTGCGAGGGAACAGAAGAACAACATGTTATCTGCACAATGCACCGCATGGTGAGTCCTACAGTATTGTACCAGGCAGATTTACTGCCCTAATCTGGTGGTATGCGTGAAACCTTAGTGACTCAAGGATTTGATTTATCTGCATGGCACAGATGGTCGCAGTCAGCAGTGTCTCACAATCCATCTCTGCTTAATATATCACTTATTTAAAAAGAACATGTAACGGCGGCAGTTGTTGTTGGCTTATTATGAAGCAAATTGTCTGCAGATAAAGGCTAAAATGCTTCTTTCTGTCTGTTTCAGGTAATAGTCCTGTCCTTCATCCTTCTCAGGCAACACATCCCAACATGCGGACGTACTATTTTTGCACTGACACTGGAAAAGAGATGGAATCGTGGATGAAAGTCATGACGGATGCTTCGAATGTGCATTCAGAGCCAACCAAAAGGTTTGTCAGAGCTTCATTAATGGGCACTTTGCTGCATTTCGTAGCAGAGAAAAGAAAGCAGATCTTTGAGGAGATTTTTAAAAACATTCCCTAATGACTTCTCTTTTCTTAGTTTGCTTCTCCACCCTGATTTTTCCCCTCCTTTTCTTGCATAAATGCTGGAAGAGAGTACTTTTAAATCCCCCTGTTTAATCCTGTTAAGGTCTTTGGCAGCAGCTCAACACCCACTTTTGACATTTCTGGTCTCTTGGCTTGTTTAAGAAGCTGCCATGTTTTTCAGCTAGGTTTTGTTGTATTTTTTAAAAAACAATGAAGAGGACAAAACCACATGCATGACTTGGGCATGTTAGTTTGCGCTGCTGGTGCTTCTTGAAGACAATGATAGTCATTCTCACTGACTTAGGCTACGTTCACACTGCAACCTGAAGTAACCCAAATCAGATTTTTTGTGAAATCAGATTTTTTCTGCGTGGTCGTCACGCTTCCAAATAAATGCGGCTTGTACGTGATTTCCTGTCTGAACAGCAAACGACCTGAAAATGCGCAGTATAAAAAAAGAGATGAATGATAAATCATGCCAATGAAAATTATTGAGTTTGTTTTATTTATTGATTATTGTGACTAATCAATGACGTTCCGGTCAGATGAACTCAACCTGGATGTTGAGACTCATTTGAAAAGATCTGATGCATATCAGATATCCAAGTGGCCTGGGTCGCATTTGAAAAAAATCTGATCTGTTAAATCAAGTTTACTTGTATATATTGCAGCAACAAGTCAGCTCAAAATGCTTTACTTCATGAAAACATCATACAGTCATCAATTATGAAACAATGAACATTACATTTAGTCTAATATCAAAATCATCCAGCAAATACACATTAAATATGGTGATGAATGTTCCAGTTATTCATTAATTAAAGGTAACTCTATAACTCTAAACAAGGTGGGTTTGTAACCTTCATTCAAAGAAACTCAGTGCTTTGGCTGTTTTTCAGTTTTCTTGAAATTTGATCCAGATTTGTGGAGCATAGAAGCTGAACTCAGATGAGTTTGTGGACAAACAAAGCTTATTGATTGGTTTCTGTCATACTCTACGGTGAATGTAATGATTTTTAAGCACCTATTGGTTTAATTGATCTTACTAGAAAATATTAACAGATTTTATGTTGTTTCCACTTTACCTGATTGTGTTTGTTGCAGCGTTTTTAAGAAGAGAACAAAAGCAGTTGTATGCAACCAGACTAAACAATTTGACTATATTATGATTTGGATACTGGT